>JAWNNO010002989.1:0-20000 GCA_035044985.1 Lordiphosa fenestrarum
GTCGATATAGCCATGTCCGTCTGTCTGTCCGTATGAACGCACAGATCTCAGAGATGGTAAGAGATAGAGGTTTAACATGTATGGGACATATGCTTCTTATGTCTGCAGGCAGATCAAGTTTATTTTCAATTTTGGCCACGCCCCCTCCGGCCCCCGTCATATCTCCCACAGTTTTAAAGATAGATTCGTTCCTTCTGGACATATTTGGTAATCGGGATAATTTATCGATCCGTCAAAGGAATAGTGAAGATCGGATGGACGGTTGCCGAGTTATGATCAAACGACTGTTCGCTACTGCAGCATCAAAATTTATGCTGAGTGTATAATTTCGTTGCTACAGAGTATGTTATAGTCGGGCTTGACCGACTTTCTTTCTTGTTTATTTTGTGAATGCAAAATGAACAAGCCCAACAAGCATGGGTGAGCGAGTGCACTCGTGACGGCTATTTGCAGGTCTCTGATGTATACTTTATAGGGTCGGAGAGGATTCCTTCATAACATTCCTAATATAGTATTGCACACATTAAGTATGAAATGAGTCAAAATATGGTCAAAAACCATATGACCCAATAGTATTAATAATTTCCCTGAGGCACTGAACCTGTATGTCATACATATTACTTCAACCCTTTTTGTTATGTTTGGTGCCAATAATAAACGCGTATTGTTTGCTAGTAGATGCGTGCTCGTCGAGCGTACGAGTCAGACTGCTTTATTTATCGATAAGCAATTAGAATTAGAGATGTGCATACAAAATATATAGTTAGTGATATGGATAGGTGTGGCTGTTAGTCTTTTGATTTAATTTCAATTTACATATATAACTCATCTCCACCCTAATTTGATAATACAAGAAAATTATCTAGTTGGACTGAAACTCTAAGGCGAATAGCGCTGGACTTCGTGGCGAGTTCTAGCACTTCTGCGGATTGGTATGCAGGAACGACGTCGGTTGGATGTCCTTTGAACTTCAGGTTGTGGCAAGACAGGATCTGGATTAGGTTGTACCGTAGGCGAAGTAGTTTGTACTATAGGAAGTGTAGTCTGCTCATCTTGATTTGCTTGGGTTGGTTCAGGTGACGGCTGGTTGATTATGAAAGGATCAGGGAGCCACCTAAATTGTTGATTTGCGATTTCTGTCTTGCTGGTTGTGAACCTTGGCTTAAGTTGGTTCACATGGCGTTTGTGATTACCGTTTGCAGTGCGTACGATGCAGATCATTTTTTTAATTTGACGCTCAATGACAGCGTCTAACCATTTTTCTCCTCTAGAAAAGTTTCGAGCATAAACTTTTTGATAAACTGCATACGTTGCTGAGTTGCGATTCTTTTCTTCAGACTTTACAGGAAGTTCGAAAAGCTGGGTGAGTAGCGTACGAACTGGACGACCATGGAGTAATTCTGCCGGAGTTTTACCTTGGAGATTAGGTGTAAAACGATACGATGCTAGGTACTTGACAACAGCTGCCTTTGTGGAGAATCCATCTTGAATGTTCTTACTGACTGATGTCTTGAATGTCTGTACGAAACGTTCTGCTAAACCATTCGAAGATGGTTGGAACGGAGCTGTTGTTATGTGTTTGATTCCATGTAGATTGCAGAATTCTCGGAATATATCTGATGTCAGCTGTGGTCCATTGTCGCTTACCAAGGTGATAGGATATCCTTCGATTGCGAAGATAGCTGATAATGCTGCGATTGTATGATCAGTTGTAGTTGATGGCATTTGTGTCACAAAGGGGAACTGAGAAAATGCATCAACGCAAATAAGCCACATTGATCCGAAAATTGGGCCGGCAAAGACGATATGTACTCTTTCCCACGCAGATTTTGGATTTGGCCAACTCTCATACTTTTGAGCTGGAGCAGGATTTGCCTGTTTACATATGGCGCATGAAGCAGTGTTATTAGCAATGTCTGAATCTATACCAGGCCACCAGACATGTTGTCTCGCAAGTTTCTTCATCTTAACTATACCCCAATGTCCCTCATGTAAGAGTTTGAGTATGTTTTGACGTAAGGACCCAGGAATAATGATACGATTTGCATCAGTGTTTAGGCATAACACATCGTTGATGAATGATAAACCAAATCGGCGGTTAAAATATGGAGTAATATTCTGGTCACATGACGGAAGATTCTCTGGCCAACCATTAGATACAATGTTTGCTTACTTTTTGAAGAGATCTGTCTTTTTTGAAATGTTGCTTTATGACTTCTGCAGTGATCGGTGGGGATAACGAATTTACGATATAACATGCTTCTTTCTTGTCAAAATTTTCATCAGTGCCTAAAGGTAGGCGTGATAAGGCGTCTGCATTCCCATGAGCGGTTGTTGATCGATACTTTATGTGAAAGTTGTAAGCCATTAGAATGACTGCCCAACGTTGTAACCTATTTGTAGACATTTGCGGTAGATGTTTACTCGGGTTGAAAATAGTTACAAGCGGTTTATGATCAGTGATGAGAATAAATTTTCGACCATAGAGATATTGGTGAAAACGCTTTACTCCGAATATGATTGCTAATCCCTCCTTTTCAATTTGACTGTACTTAACTTGATGCTTGTCAAGTGTTTTTGAAGCAAATGCGATGGGCCTTTCACTGCCATCACTTTGGATGTGTGACAAAACGACACCGATGCGGCTAGAGCTAACGGCAATTCCTCGTCAAAATAAGCTAATTGTGTAGCGTTTAGAATATGTGATTTTAAAGCTTCAAAAGCTTGCTGCTGTTGAGACTTCCATGTTGAAGGAACGCCTTTTCTGCGGAGTTGATTCAGGGGTGCAGCCAATTGTGAATAATTGGGGATAAAATTGTGGTAGTAGTTCACCTTGCCCATGAACGCTTCTAGTTCTTGTAAATTAGACGACGGCTTGAGTTCTCTGACTGCTTGTAGTCCAGAACGATCAGGAAGAACGCCATTTGCACTAATGCGTCGACCCAAATATTCAATTTCATCCTGAAGGAAGAAACATTTCTCTCTTTTGCATCTTATGCCGTTGTCGCGTAGTATTGATAAGGCTTGTTCAATACGTCTGAGGTGCAACTCCATTGTTGGTGCTGTGATGATGATGTCATCTAGATAGTTTCCGCAACCTTCTACATCGCTTAGAAGTTGTTCAAGGAAACGCTGAAAAATTGCTGGAGCGCTTGCTATACCGTATGGTAGCCGTTGATATTGGAATAAACCCAGTGGTGTATTGACTACCATGAGTTGCTTTCACTGTTCATCCAATTCTATTTGTAAATATGCGACTCTTAAATCAATTTTTGAAAAATGCTTACCATGACGTATTTTGTGCAATAATGAGTCACGTGTTGGCAATGGATATTGTTCAATTTCAATTTGCGAGTTGACAGCTTGCTTAAAATCACCACATATACGTAGCGCACCGTCTGGCTTAGGAGCTAGTACTATAGGAGATGCCCAATTGCTGAATTTAATAGGCTTCCAAGTGCCTGCTTGAGTAAGTCTTTCGGTTTCCGCTTTGAACTTTGATAATTGAGCAAATGGTATTTGTCTTGGCTTAGAAAATTTTGGAGTGGCATTTTCTTTTAGTACAACACTTGCTTTAAAATCTTTTATAGCCCCGAGAGTTGGTTCAAAGACTTCATTGTATTTCGCGCACAATTTTGATATTTCAGGAGCGGAGTCTTCAACCAAGTTCGATACTTGTTGAATCCCGAAACCGAACACATTAAATAGATCCAATCCAAATAGATTATTTGATTGATCTATGCTAGTGACAATCAATGTTATTTGCTTCACTTTATTTCCACATTTTGCGACAGTGTGGAACTCGCCCATAATTGGAATTGTCTGTTGACCGAATGCGTATAAGACACGAGAGCATTTCTGTAGCTTTGGACAATTTAACTTTTTGTACGTGTTGTAAACTGTGGCACCAGAGTCCATTTGAATCGAAATTATTTCATGTAAAATCTCGACATCAATTATATTTTTATTTGATTCGAATTTCACCAACCCGGTCACACTATGCACTTCGATTGAATTTGCATTGCTTTTGTTTTTGTTTGTTTGCTTTTCATAACTTTTGCTGTTTCGACTATCTTTTCCGATATCTTTATTGTTACATTTGCTTTGCATACAAACGGCTGATATGTGCCCTTTTTTATTACAGTTGTGGCAAATGGCGTCACGGAACTTGCACTTCTCTCGCGAATGAGAATGTCCTTTTTCTGATATTGTTCTTTGTATGTTTGCACAAAATTTACGGGTTTTTCACAGTTTTCTTTGATTGTCGCGACCGTTTTTGTTGTTGCTTCGTAAGCTTCGGCGATTACAAGCACATCTTCAAGAGTTGGTTGCACTTTTTGAAGAGCAGCAGCACGCACTGGATCAAAAGGCGTGTGCACGATTATCTGGTCACGAATCATCTCGTCAACGAAATTTGAGGAACACCCTGTAGCAGAACAAACGAACTGGCATTCGCGCGCAATTCCACGAAGCTCAGCTATCCATTCTCTATGTGTGTGTGAGTTTTTCATGTTTTTTTTTAAAAAAATCGTAGCGAGCGGCGACGACATGTCGCTTTAGCTGGAAATGTTCCGTTAATTTGTCGATCAATTGCATGTACGAATATGCAAGCAAATTTTCACTGCCAAAAAGATTTTTAAGCATCTCAAAAATATCTGCACCTATCCACGAGAGGAAATATGCTTTTTGTTTTTCAGCACAGGTCACAGAGTATGCACTAAAATGTTGGGATAATTGCTGTTTGTAAGACTCCCAATTTTGCTGGTCTTTGTTGAAATTATGAAATTGTGGACATTGTATAGTCGATTCGCCCGGGATGCGGTGTGAACCACTAGCATTGGTCTGCTCAAGAATTTGCTGCATCCACGCTTGTTGTTGTTGTAACATGTTTCTAGCGAAAAGTTGCTGTTGTTCAAGCAACGCTTTGACGTTTTCTTTATTCGGCATCTTCACGGAAATTTAGACTACCGACACGACAGAAAAGTTTACACAAATCACTTTTGTGGCTATTTGCTTAACGTTTTTAATCCTCGTCGCCAATTGTTATGTTTGGTGCCAATAATAAACGCGTATTGCTTGCTAGTAGATGCGTGCTCGTCGAGCGTACGAGTCAGACTGCTTTATTTATCGATAAGCAATTAGAATTAGAGATGTGCATACAAAATATATAGTTAGTGATATCGATAGGTGTGGCTGTTAGTCTTTTGATTTAATTTCAATTTACATATATAACACTTTTAATAAGCCCCCATTGTCCTCAAAAGACAGTAAAAATAAAACATTGCTTCAAGATTTTCATTTTAATTTCGTTTTATGCATTTGTTTTTCGGGTTTTGTTTATTGTTAAAGCATCTTACGAATCCACTTTTAATATTTTACAGACGAAGTTGTTTTTGCCTTCTTCGCTTGCTTTAGTAAACAATTAACATATTCAATTTACATCAGATAAATGAAAATAAACCTATAGCTAAAACCGCCACGCTTACCATTTTAATTCGCACTTACAAATTATGTAAATAGAAAATCAAAAGGAATTACGCTTATCAACTTTTTCAAATAAGTTATAAATAATTTCGTTTGTAGCTTAAATTACATAAGTAGAATTATCAAATTTCCATTACGAAAACTAGTTACGAACTCTTTTTAGAGCGAAGCTCTTTTACGGACGGTCGACTAGGGGGTAAATCCAGAAAACGATTGTCTTTGCGACAGATTTTTTGGCTACGCTTTTGACTTTGCAAAGTCAGCAGCGTTTGTGTGTGAGCTCACTCAGTGCGTGCGTGTATATGTGTATGTATGCAACTTTCATGTATGCAGCAAATTGTAGGCGCTCTCTCATTTTCTCCCGCACTGGCACTCTCTGGTGCCGACGCGTTCGTTTTTTTCGCTTGTTGTTATTGGGCTAAGGGTGCTCAAGAAATTTTTTTTTTAAAACGAATCATGTTTATTTATTGGTGTTATATAAGTCTTCATTTACATTTCGTATGAGATCATTATTTGAAAACATATTTTGAACTTCAACAATCCTCGGCATTATTGCCACGTCTATAAGATTAAGATTATTTCATCTCAAAACAAGAACAGAATGTGCTCTCAAATTTTTGAGAACAAATGTTCATCACCGAAAAGTATAAGTATCCATTCAGACGTGCGGCTTGGCAACAGCCTAACGAGCTAACACGTCCGCCGTCGCGTCGTTGCGCGCTGGGCGTCTTGCGCTCCACTCCCAGTAAGTCCAAAATTTTTTGGGGTGTTGTACAAGGCGGATGTCTCTGCGGACTCGGAGCTGATATCGGACCTGGACTTGGAATTGGATCTGGTCCTGGACTGGATCCTGGACCCTGGACCTTAAATTTTTGTTATTCCCTAGCAAAGGGTATTATAATATTGCCCAGAAGTTTGCAACGCATAGAAATATTCATTTTCGACAACATAAACTATATTGATTCTTGATCAGGGTGACGAGCTGAGTCGATTGTGCTTTGTCCGTCCGTCTGTTTGTGTGTCCGTTTTTACGCGAACTAGTCTCTCAGTTTTAAAGCTATCGAGCTGAAATTTTGCACAGAGCCTTCTTTTTGCAGCATACTACTAATATGTCGGAATCGACATGATCAGATGACTATATCTCATAGCTCCCATAGGAACAATCGGTCGGAAAACTAGTTTTAGTGAGAAAAACTTTTTTCTTTTCAATGGAAACGTCTCCAAACTTTGTAAACGTAGGTTTTCTTTGTTTTTTTATAATTCTCCCAAGTTTTATTAAAATCGGACAACAACATGGTATAGCTGCCATTAAAAAGATATTTTTGAAAAACAGTCTTAGCTAGAAAAACATTTTTGTTTTTAATGGTAGCTTCCTGCAATTTGGCATTGGTTTGTTTTACATGCTTTCATATAGTTTTACAAATTTTTGTCCAAATCGGATGACTATATCATACGAACAATAGGTCGGAAAATGGGAAAATCAGTATTTTTTAAAAATATTAAAGCGAGCACTTGCAAGGGTATAAAAACTTCGGCACTGACGAATGATTAGTTTTTGACAACGAATGTGCTCATATTGACACCAATGTTCACGGTTTTTCACTCTGTGTATGCTCAAAAAAATCGACAATCGAAAACTGATTTTTGAAATGCAAAATTCGCGAGTCTGGTCATTGTGCGTCGCCCAGGCGTCTGCTAGTATCACGATAGCGATATGGTATTTCGAACTGCCGCTATGAAGCAGGTTTTACATTTACGATGCTCCGGAGCCGTTTGGCCATCTAATCAGTGGGTCCAGTTTTGAACGATTTCTCCTTTAGCGCCTTTAGCCTTGATATTTGTCAGGTTCGACTTTTACTGTTAACGATTTTCAAGACTATCAATTGTGCTCACTATCGATAATTTTCAAACACCACTTTGTGGGTTTTGGTTTATGCTCTCACGTTGCTATTACATTTACAATACACAAAACAAAACTACTTTATATTGATTTGCCAGTATTGTATTTTTAAATCAGATTATGATTATCCCTCGTAAAGAGCTTCGCTCGTACCGGGTGTTCCAGGACGCCCACTTCTTTTTGTTTATATTTATGTACTTATGTCTGTATGTATTTGCAATGTACAGTGCTTGAAAAATTAACAAGGTAAGTATTGTAAAATCGTTTTAGCTTAACTAATTTAGGGCCGATTTCAAATCTTCTAGATAGCTACTATTTGTCAGATAAACACTTAATTTATGTTGTTTGTAAGTTCATGTGACGGATAGCTCTGTGTAGGAGTTGTGAAGTCGGCCCCTAGATATAAAAATGTATGGATTTGTTTATGTACAGAAATAAAAAGGAAATAATAAACAGACAGACAAATCCTTTGCCATTGAAAACTTGCTTTTTCTTGCTTGGAAACATTAAAAACTGATGTGTGTGTGTGTATATACAAAATTTAGATCTAACGCTTTCACTTTATCTGTTTGATTTTCGTAGAAAATATTAAATATTTAAAATCCATTACTCCTAAAATGTAATCTTTGTATTTATTCTTAAATAGAAATTGTATAAAAATTACAAATGACAAATAATGTTTCACAGGGTCAAAATGGGTTAAAGTAGGCAAATGAAATGTAAATAAATTAAATCAACTTAAGCCCTTTTCTAAGTTCTACGAAATTTAAAGTTTGCCAATATTCAGACCTGTTAGCAGTTTCGACCGTAATATGAGAACATTAGAGCAGTTGCAATGAATTCCAAAATGTTGGACATGCTAAAATAATTATCCAGGCTGTCGTCCTCCCAAATTCTGCAGAGTATAGACAAGAAATGCGATTTCTGCGATGCATTCCAGAGTGAAAAGAGTGGCATTTTATACCTTTCCTTCTTCCATACAAATATTTATTGTGGCTCTTTCGTTGAACTTCGTATAACAGATTGGTAAGCCATGGGCCGATGGAATTAGAGCATCATTTTCAGCATGAATTTCATTCAATTGAATTTTATTAACAGTGGGATTTTGTAAAGGTTTGGTAGAATCCGAGTATGTAAATTTGTGTTCTTGATTCCAACCGAGATATACACAATAAGCGAACCGACTCGCACCCTTAGTTATATTTATAGCTGTGTGCCTTAAGTCGCCCAGTCAAAGACTTGAGCAATTCTGGTCGCAGATTACTCTTCTTCTAGATGGCCGATTTGTGACGGATATCGCTTTTGATCAGAGCTCAGGTAATCAGCAGTTGCTCAATAAACCCCATTTAAATTTGGCAACAGGTCTGATTATTTTGCACTATGAACTAAAACACGAAAATGAAATGAATTGTGAACTTTGCGTTGCCAACGATACCAAAAATCAAACTTAAATGGCTTACGCGAGTAGGCAATTTATGGTGAAGCGTGGCAACACTGATCTGATTTTATGGGCAAATTCAACAATCGGCACTCTTATGTCTAACTTCGCAAGGGGGTTTCTCTCTATGTACAGTTTGTAACAGTTTTTTTGATGTTTTCTTTTTTGTATTCTTATTTTACATTTAAGCTTAAATAAATTAGTATGTTCAATTAATTCGCGTTTTGTACTCTTTTTTTCAATGTTTAACTTACATTTTAGTTGCATTTTAATGGCGAGATGATCTACCAATCAAACGACTCTTTTACGCTTTGTTTTATACATTTGTGTGTATGTGTTTATATGTATGTATATGAGGATGTATTTACAAATATTAAACAGAGTGTAGTTCTTGTTTCAATATTATTAAAAGTTATATGTTGCTTTGCTTAACTAAAGTTTTTCTTTGCCAAATTTCTAAGATTCGGTTTACAGTATTGCTTGCGTTTTTAGCCTGGCTATGTTGTAACTAACTCGTTAGCTGTTGAATAGTGGTGTCGTAATATAATTTGAATATAGTTTGCTCTTTTATTTCTAAGGTTACATGTAATTCAAAAGCTAAAGCGAATTTGTTTATAAATAAAGTTATGCACCTAACATCTAGCATATCCTCCTCCAACTAAAACTGAACTCTTGTTTGTATTAGGAGCGACTTAAAAATGAAAATACATACATATATATTCATGTGCCTTGGTTTATTTGCCATGAAAGGCTTCCAAAATCTTTGTAACTTCAATTGTTATTGCCTAATCCGTACTCTCTATACTCTACACGCTATGTTAGTTATCTGTTAAATAGGTTCTATATATTTGTATATATTCCGTAAATATATAGTAGACTTCTTTCTGGGTTGAGTAATATAAGCTACTTGTGTTTGCTATGACAAAAACGAGACTATTAAATAACTAAGCAGTTTAGTAGAACGTTTTCCTTCTTGTTGTGTTTTTTTTTGCTAAGCAAATTTAAAAGGGGTCTCAATCGACGTAACTTTACCCTAACTGTATGTGTGTGGTATTATCATTATACAAAAATATTATAGCGCTCCCAACTCATTTTATACGGACAGATTTGTTGTTGAATATTTGGAGTAAGGAAAGCGCATATGTGGATGTACACCAAAAAGTTGTTCCGTCCGCAGTTTGGCATCGTTGGTAGATGTCCTTCATGTAAATTAATGTTTCCTGCTTGCAATGTTGCATTTTATAACTGGGCTGCGCTTTGGTTTGATAAATACATTGAGGCCGAGTTAAAATCTGTAAGAAAAAAAGATTTTTATATTTAGTAAGTAATCTAATTTAAATAATTGGTTATTCCAATAGATTAAATAAGGAGCTATTTATTATTGAGACAGCAAAGATCAGGACTTTCATATTATTTAAGTGAAGCGGCGCCAATCAGGCCGAATGTCAAAAGCCATAAATGGGGAAAGAAACAATTTCATAAACAACGAAATGAAGGCTATCAGCAGCAATTTCATTGTCGGGCATAGTGAATGGAATGGCATACAGGCATGCAGACTTTTCTAGTAATGAATTAGGGTAATTCGTAAGAAACATGTTTGTATGTTTTTCATTTTATTACTACGATCTCAATTTAAAAGGTGTTAAGCCGATTTTCCCATCAGTTTTCTACAACAACCCCTGAAGCAAATTCAGATTCGACAAGTTTTGTCGCAAATGAAAACCAAACAGGCCTGATGGATTCCATAATGTCGTTTTTGAGTCAAAATGCATGGCATGTCAAACTTAGCGACTGCTAATAAAACTGGCAGGTCTGACAGTTTGGGATAAATTTGCTGAAAAAGGTGAAAGATACGCAAAAAACAGAGCTTCATCGAAGAAAAGCGTATACAAGGTTAAAGGTTCCGGACTGCTACTCGGCTACACAAGCAGCACATAAGCAGCTAACGAAATATTTTTTTCATCTATCGGGCATGTTCTGAATTCCACTTCCACGGTCACTTTTCGAAAGTGAAACTGATTCATGTTCTCGCAACCCAAAAACGAACATTTTTCCGTTCTAAAAAGTAATGGTTGTTGGTCGGTGGAATGAAGAGTAATTGGCAAATAACACACTCTCCTTATTCTGTGATCAATTTAGAAACTATTTTTGGAGTTTTTTTTACACTTAAGCCTTTGATTGGTTTAAAAATACCATTTTGTTAAATGTCCCGAGAATTTGGCAGTGCCAGAAAAAACGAAAAATGTAACGTAAAGGTTAGCATCTGCTACTTTCGATTGTTTCACTTGGGAATGTAACACTTCTTCTGCTAGTGCCGATTTTCATTAACCGTGGTTTGCCAAAGGTAACAAGTAAGAAAGTCGGTCAAGCCCGACTGTATTATACCCTGCAACTAACGAAAGTATATGGTCAGTATGAGTTTTGTTGCTGCAGTTTCAGCTAAAAGCAGCGTTGCTGCAGCGAACGTTCTTTTGCCTGGAATTCAGAACTTCTAAAAATCAGTATTGGCATTTTACATTGAAACAAACAGCGCATGATCATTAATGCAAGGCTTCCCTTTTTACAGAACTCACTGTTAGGACTCATTCAAATGATACCTAACAAACTTTTTAGGTGCCGACTTCTTCATTTCTTGTTTTGACATTTAAGACGAAATAACGAAATTGGATTCTGGAAAAACCAGACTAGTTCGTTCTTGTTTTTTTTTTTGCTAAACGTAGGTTTATTCACTAGCTTATCAAATAACACTCACTCAGCACTTTCTGGGGTCCTTTTTAGACACCATCTCGCCTAGCTCCCGGTATAGTTGTCTTTTCGTTTCCAGCACCACCCAACCTCTCGATTACCCTTGAATCACATGAAATTGTGCGCTGCAGGCAACGCGATCGTTCGCTCATCTTCTCCTGCTGTTGTTCCAGCAGAGTTGGTGCTGCATTAAAGTGGCCACCTGTGGGGCAAAAATATTGATGTAATAAATACATATTCCTCAGCCCGTTGAAGTCCCCCCCTTACCTTTCGGCTTGTCATCGAACATATGTAATTTGTGGGCAGTCTTGAGAATGCTGTTGGCAGTGGCTAGTACAGCGGCGCTGCTTTGAACGGAGCTTTTCAGCTGCACACTCGAGGAACTCATGACCTGCCCTCCACAAGAACCAGTGCCGCTGATGTTGTTGTTCTGAAGATGCACACTAATCGAATTACGACGTTTTCGCATCGCTGCCTGGTACCGTTCCGGTGATTGGAGCGAGCACTTGTTGATGGTCTGGGGCTTAGCAAACCCATGATCTGTACAGCTAGGCGGCGTTGTGGGTGTGGTGGGAGTGGTAGGCGTCGATGGTGCCGCATCCACGGATGGTCGGTGTCGCATACGATATTCTCTAATGGAGAGCTTACGCTTTGGCATGGGAGTGGGCTCTGGAACAGTAAGCATGGGATTGAGGCGTGGATCATGGCTGGCAGTACGGGTGTACAGCTTCAGTGGTGTCGTAGCAGATGGTGGCATGTCCAGGCAGGCGGCATAGTGAAGATCGGATGGACGGTTGCCGAGTTATGATCAAAACACTGTTCGCTACTGCAGCATCAAAATTTATGCTGAGTGTATAATTTCGTTGCTACAGAGTATGTTATAGTCGGGCTTGACCGACTTTCTTTCTTGTTTATTTTGTGAATGCAAAATGAACAAGCCCAACAAGCATGGGTGAGCGAGTGCACTCGTGACGGCTATTTGCAGGTCTCTGATGTATACTTTATAGGGTCGGAGAGGATTCCTTCATAACATTCCTAATATAGTATTGCACACATTAAGTATGAAATGAGTTTTTGCCAAAATATGGTCAAAAACCATATGACCCAATAGTATTAATAATCTCCCTGAGGCACTGAACCTGTATGTCATATATATTACTTCAACCCTTTTAATAAGCCCCCATTGTCGTCAAAAGACAGTAAAAATAAAACATTGCTTCAAGATTTTCATTTTAATTTCGTTTTATGCATTTGTTTTTCGGGTTTTGTTTATTGTTAAAGAATCTTACGAATCCACATTTAATATTTTACAGACGAAGTTGTTTTTGCCTTCTTCGCTTGCTTTAGTAAACAATTAACATATTCAATTTACATCAGATAAATGAAAATAAACCTATAGCTAAAACCGCTACGCTTACCATTTTAATTCGCACTTACAAATTATGTAAATAGAAAATCAAAAGGAATTACGCTTATCAACTTTTTCAAATAAGTTATAAATAATTTCGTTTGTAGCTTAAATTACATAAGTAGAATTATCAAATTTCCATTACGAAAACTAGTTACGAACTCTTTTTTGTTTATATTTATGTACTTATGTCTGTATGTATTTGCAATGTACAGTGCTTGAAAAATTAACAAGGTAAGTATTGTAAAATCGTTTTAGCTTAACTAATTTAGGGCCGATTTCAAATCTTCTAGATAGCTACTATTTGTCAGATAAACACTTAATTTATGTTGTTTGTAAGTTCATGTGACGGATAGCTCTGTGTAGGAGTTGTGAAGTCGGCCCCTAGATATAAAAAAGTATGGATTTGTTTATGTACAGAAATAAAACGGAAATAATAAACAGACAGACAAATCCTTTGCCATTGAAAACTTGCTTTTTCTTGCTTGGAAACATTAAAAACTGATGTGTGTGTGTGTATATACAAAATTTAGATCTAACGCTTTCACTTTATCTGTTTGATTTTCGTAGAAAATATTAAATATTTAAAATCCATTACTCCTAAAATGTAATCTTTGTATTTATTCTTAAATAGAAATTGTATAAAAATTACAAATGACAAATAATGTTTCACAGGGTCAAAATGGGTTAAAGTAGGCAAATGAAATGTAAATAAATTAAATCAACTTAAGCCCTTTTCTAAGTTCTACGAAATTTAAAGTTTGCCAATATTCAGACCTGTTAGCAGTTTCGACCGTAATATGAGAACATTAGAGCAGTTGCAATGAATTCCAAAATGTTGGACATGCTAAAATAATTATCCAGGCTGTCGTCCTCCCAAATTCTGCAGAGTATAGACAAGAAATGCGATTTCTGCGATGCATTCCAGAGTGAAAAGAGTGGCATTTTATACCTTTCCTTCTTCCATACAAATATTTATTGTGGCTCTTTCGTTGAACTTCGTATAACAGATTGGTAAGCCATGGGCCGATGGAATTAGAGCATCATTTTCAGCATGAATTTCATTCAATTGAATTTTATTAACAGTGGGATTTTGTAAAGGTTTGGTAGAATCCGAGTATGTAAATTTGTGTTCTTGATTCCAACCGAGATATACACAATAAGCGAACCGACTCGCACCCTTAGTTATATTTATAGCTGTGTGCCTTAAGTCGCCCAGTCAAAGACTTGAGCAATTCTGGTCGCAGATTACTCTTCTTCTAGATGGCCGATTTGTGACGGATATCGCTTTTGATCAGAGCTCAGGTAATCAGCAGTTGCTCAATAAACCCCATTTAAATTTGGCAACAGGTCTGATTATTTTGCACTATGAACTAAAACACGAAAATGAAATGAATTGTGAACTTTGCGTTGCCAACGATACCAAAAATCAAACTTAAATGGCTTACGCGAGTAGGCAATTTATGGTGAAGCGTGGCAACACTGATCTGATTTTATGGGCAAATTCAACAATCGGCACTCTTATGTCTAACTTCGCAAGGGGGTTTCTCTCTATGTACAGTTTGTAACAGTTTTTTTGATGTTTTCTTTTTTGTATTCTTATTTTACATTTAAGCTTAAATAAATTAGTATGTTCAATTAATTCGCGTTTTGTACTCTTTTTTTCAATGTTTAACTTACATTTTAGTTGCATTTTAATGGCGAGATGATCTACCAATCAAACGACTCTTTTACGCTTTGTTTTATACATTTGTGTGTATGTGTTTATATGTATGTATATGAGGATGTATTTACAAATATTAAACAGAGTGTAGTTCTTGTTTCAATATTATTAAAAGTTATATGTTGCTTTGCTTAACTAAAGTTTTTCTTTGCCAAATTTCTAAGATTCGGTTTACAGTATTGCTTGCGTTTTTAGCCTGGCTATGTTGTAACTAACTCGTTAGCTGTTGAATAGTGGTGTCGTAATATAATTTGAATATAGTTTGCTCTTTTATTTCTAAGGTTACATGTAATTCAAAAGCTAAAGCGAATTTGTTTATAAATAAAGTTATGCACCTAACGTCTAGCATATCCTCCTCCTACTAAAACTGAACTCTTGTTTGTATTAGGAGCGACTTAAAAATGAAAATACATACATATATATTCATGTGCCTTGGTTTATTTGCCATGAAAGGCTTCCAAAATCTTTGTAACTTCAATTGTTATTGCCTAATCCGTACTCTCTATACTCTACACGCTATGTTAGTTATCTGTTAAATAGGTTCTATATATTTGTATATATTCCGTAAATATATAGTAGACTTCTTTCTGGGTTGAGTAATATAAGCTACTTGTGTTTGCTATGACAAAAACGAGACTATTAAATAACTAAGCAGTTTAGTAGAACGTTTTCCTTCTTGTTGTGTTTTTTTTTGCTAAGCAAATTTAAAAGGGGTCTCAATCGACGTAACTTTACCCTAACTGTATATGTGTGGTATTATCATTATACAAAAATATTATAGCGCTCCCAACTCATTTTATACGGACAGATTTGTTGTTGAATATTTGGAGTAAGGAAAGCGCATATGTGGATGTACACCAAAAAGTTGTTCCGTCCGCAGTTTGGCATCGTTGGTAGATGTCCTTCATGTAAATTAATGTTTCCTGCTTGCAATGTTGCATTTTATAACTGGGCTGCGCTTTGGTTTGATAAATACATTGAGGCCGAGTTAAAATCTGTAAGAAAAAAAGATTTTTATATTTAGTAAGTAATCTAATTTAAATAATTGGTTATTCCAATAGATTAAATAAGGAGCTATTTATTATTGAGACAGCAAAGATCAGGACTTTCATATTATTTAAGTGAAGCGGCGCCAATCAGGCCGAATGTCAAAAGCCATAAATGGGGAAAGAAACAATTTCATAAACAACGAAATGAAGGCTATCAGCAGCAATTTCATTGTCGGGCATAGTGAATGGAATGGCATACAGGCATGCAGACTTTTCTAGTAATGAATTAGGGTAATTCGTAAGAAACATGTTTGTATGTTTTTCATTTTATCACTACGATCTCAATTTAAAAGGTGTTAAGCCGATTTTCCCATCAGTTTTCTACAACAACCCCTGAAGCAAATTCAGATTCGACAAGTTTTGTCGCAAATGAAAACCAAACAGGCCTGATGGATTCCATAATGTCGTTTTTGAGTCAAAATGCATGGCATGTCAAACTTAGCGACTGCTAATAAAACTGGCAGGTCTGACAGTTTGGGATAAATTTGCTGAAAAAGGTGAAAGATACGCAAAAAACAGAGCTTCATCGAAGAAAAGCGTATACAAGGTTAAAGGTTCCGGACTGCTACTCGGCTACACAAGCAGCACATAAGCAGCTAACGAAATATTTTTTTCATCTATCGGGCATGTTCTGAATTCCACTTCCACGGTCACTTTTCGAAAGTGAAACTGATTCATGTTCTCGCAACCCAAAAACGAACATTTTTCCGTTCTAAAAAGTAATGGTTGTTGGTCGGTGGAATGAAGAGTAATTGGCAAATAACACACTCTCCTTATTCTGTGATCAATTTAGAAACTATTTTTGGAGTTTTTTTTACACTTAAGCCTTTGATTGGTTTAAAAATACCATTTTGTTAAATGTCTCGAGAATTTGGCAGTGCCAGAAAAAACGAAAAATGTAACGTAAAGGTTAGCATCTGCTACTTTCGATTGTTTCACTTGGGAATGTAACACTTCTTCTGCTAGTGCCGATTTTCATTAACCGTGGTTTGCCAAAGGTAACAAGTAAGAAAGTCGGTCAAGCCCGACTGTATTATACCCTGCAACTAACGAAAGTATATGGTCAGTATGAGTTTTGTTGCTGCAGTTTCAGCTAAAAGCAGCGTTGCTGCAGCGAACGTTCTTTTGCCTGGAATTCAGAACTTCTTAAAATCAGTATTGTCATTTTACATTGAAACAAACAGCGCATGATCATTAATGCAAGGCTTCCCTTTTTACAGAACTCACTGTTAGGACTCATTCAAATGATACCTAACAAACTTTTTAGGTGCCGACTTCTTCATTTCTTGTTTTGACATTTAAGACGAAATAACGAAATTGGATTCTGGAAAAACCAGACTAGTTCGTTCTTGTTTTTTTTTGCTAAACGTAGTTTTATTCACTAGCTTATCAAATAACACTCACATAGTCAGCACTTTCTGGGGTCCTTTTTAGACACCATCTCGCCTAGCTCCCGGTATAGTTGTCTTTTCGTTTCCAGCACCACCCAACCTCTCGATTACCCTTGAATCACAAGAAATTGTGCGCTGCAGGCAACGCGATCGTTCGCTCATCTTCTCCTGCTGTTGTTCCAGCAGAGTTGGTGCTGCATTAAAGTGGCCACCTGTGGGGCAAAAATATTGATGTAATAAATACATATTCCGTAGCCCGTTGAAGTCCCCCCCTTACCTTTCGGCTTGTCATCGAACATATGTAATTTGTGGGCAGTCTTGAGAATGCTGTTGGCAGTGGCTAGTACAGCGGCGCCGCTTTGAACGGAGCTTTTCAGCTGCACACTCGAGGAACTCATGACCTGCCCTCCACAAGAACCAGTGCCGCTGATGTTGTTGTTCTGAAGATGCACACTAATCGAATTACGACGTTCTCGCATCGCTGCCTGGTACCGTTCCGGTGATTGGAGCGAGCACTTGTTGATGGTCTGGGGCTTAGCAAACCCATGATCTGTACAGCTAGGCGGCGTTGTGGGTGTGGTGGGAGTGGCAGGCGTCGATGGTGCCGCATCCACGGATGGTCGGTGTCGCATACGATATTCGCTAATGGAGAGCTTACGCTTTGGCATGGGAGTGGGCTCTGGAACAGTAAGCATGGGATTGAGGCGTGGATCATGGCTGGCAGTACGGGTGTACAGCTTCAGTGGTGTCGTAGCAGGTGGTGGCATGTCCAGGCAGGCGGCACTTGGCAAGACAGCGACAACGGGAGGTTTAGTGATGGCTAAGGGAGGCGGAGTGACCGTCACCAACGCCGACTTTGACTTGGTGGCCTCCAGATACTCGGCCAGACTGGGCATATTGTTGCTGTTGTTGGTGTTCAACTTTACTGCGGGCGGGTCTTGTAGCTTGCCATAGATGGTGTTATAATAAGGCAGCGACAACTTAGTAGCCACAGGTGATGGTACTGCCACCGGAGCGGTTGGTTGGGTAATCAAAACTGGAATGGGAGCCGCCTGAGAAGTGGATGTAACTGGTGTTGCCATGGGCTTCTGTATATTATTGATAATCTTCTGCTTGTTGCTCGCCTCTTTTTCCTTTTCCTTGTCCCTTTCCTTTTGCTTCTCCTGCTTCTGCTTCTCGCGATCTTTCTTTTTGCTCTTCTTTTTTTCCTTCTTTTCCTTCTTTAAAGCAGCCGCTATCAGAGCCGCTTGCTGTCTACTGCCACACATGGATTCCCTCCTTCGGCTAATTGCAGTCAACTTGCCACTGGCTAAGGCCGCTGCTAAAGTCATGCCTCCACCTGCTCCAGCGTTCGTCTCGTGGTGTTGGTTGTTCTCCTTACGATGTTGCTGCTGCGGTACAGCTATGGGCGCTGGGGCTGTAGGTGTGACCACTGGCAGTGTCGACTGTTGAACCTTGCTGCTGTTTAGAAGCATGCTGCTGCTTAGGATTTGACTATTCGGCTTGGTCAGCTCCTGTTCAAAGTTGGTCTGCCGTTTCTTTGTGGTCTGGGGCGGCAGAGGGGCTACTATAAGAGTGGGTGTTGTTGCGGGAGTAGATACAGCTACGCACATGGACATGGTGCGACGACGCAGACTTTGCTGCTCCGCCTGAACGTTGCCCAATTGTTTGGTCTTGCCATTGGTAGTTCCAGTGTGCAGAGCTGGAACAACCGAAGATGCTGGAGAGGCTTTGCAGTCTGTCTTGGAATGCTGCTTTTTCATCACTTCGCCCGTAATGGCGGATGTGGCTGCCTTTTGTTTCTCCTTCGATTTCTTCTTCTCCTTCTTGGATTTTTTGAGTTGCTTGTCGCGCTCCCTCTTCTCATCCTTCTCCTTGGTGGACGGTTTTTTCCCCTCGGGGCTCTTGTTGGAGCAGGTAGATGCCGAGGTAGATGAAGTGGCGCTGGTGGCTTTCTTATTTCGCGACTGTAAGTACGATATGTTAGCTGCATGAAAAGAGAGTAAGCGTTCCTGAATATCATGTTCCGTAAGACTTTTTGTTGTTGTTGCTACTGCAGTTGTGGGAGTGGGCGGCACAACTACCACTGGCGACATTTCTAATTTAGGTTTCTTTTTCATCGGCTCTTTCTCTTCTTTAGGTAACGGGGAGGAACGGATTTTGATGCCGACTTTGGGTGTATCCATCTGGGAGGGAGCTCCTGTTGTCATGCGTAATAGGGATTCACCCGGTGTGGGTTCATCCGTTAACTTATTGGTATTTTCCAATTTGGGTGCAACTTTAGATTCCACTTTGGTTGCCTCCTCTTTTTTTGGCGCATTGATTACATTCTCCTCCGTTACCGAAACCTGCACTTCTTCCATTTTCACCTTTACCATCTCTTCAAACTTATCGCAAGCCTGACTCTCCTCCCGCTCCACATCGATCTTGACATCTTCGGCAGCCGCACTCGTATCTTCCGGCTCAATTTTCACCAGGTTGTCCTCAGCCACGATTTGTTGTGCTCCTGGACTAGGTGAACGCAATATGTCGACATCGTCCTCCTGTTCCTGCTGGTGGTGCATATCATTTAATTCAGTTTCTACTTTAAGCAGCGGCTGCTCTAATACCTCCTCCTCTTTAGGGTCACCAATCACGTCAATTGGCGCTTCTTCGACTTCCAGATTGCTACCATTGCCAACAACCACTAGGCGACGTTTCTTCAGCGGCGTACTGAACCCATTGGACAGGGGCGAGATACTGGGCGCCGGAAGGGACGGGGTGTTAACTAACTGTTGCTGCTGTGGAGCGGATACTTCATCGGGAGTAGTTTCTTCGCTGATGGCCTGCCGAAGCCAGCGTTTCTTGACCGAGGAATTATTT
>JAWNNO010002989.1:25000-129853 GCA_035044985.1 Lordiphosa fenestrarum
CAAACCTCTATCTCTTACCATCTCTGAGATCTGTGCGTTCATACGGACAGACAGACAGACGGACAGACGGACGGACGGACAGACGGACAGACGGACATGGCTATATCGACTCGGCTGTTGATGCTGATCAAGAATATATATACTTTATGGGGTCGGAGATGCTTACTTCTGGATGTTACATACTTTTGCACAAACTTATAATACTCTATGTACCTTCGGTACAGAGTATAAAAATCGACAAAATGTTAAGTCGTCAGTCAAGAAAATTATAGTTGCTTTTATTATACGACCTTCAAAATATCTTTCAAGCACCAGTTACTAGTCGTACAATACGAAATACTGTTAAACTGTTTACGAGTCCTGTGGTCAGACGGAACGAAGCTAATAATAATTATACTACCGAAGGTACATAGAGTATTATAAGTTTGTGCAAAAGTATGTAACATCCAGAAGGAAGCATCTCCGACTCCATAAAGTATATATATTCTTGATCAGCATCAACAGCCGAGTCGATATAGCCATGTCCGTCTGTCCGTCCGTCTGTCTGTCCGTATGAACGCACAGATCTCAGAGATGGTAAGAGATAGAGGTTTGACGTGTATGGGACATATGCTTCTTATGTCTGCAGGCAGATCAAGTTTATTTTCAATTTTGGCCACGCCCCCTCCCGCCCCCGCAATTTAGAAAAAACGTCATATCTCCCACAGTTTTGAAGATAGATGGCTTGTTCCTTCTCGACATATTTAGTTATTAGAATAACTTATCGATCCGCCAAAGGAATGAAGAAGATCGGATGAACGGTTTTCGAGTTATGATCAAAAGACAAAATTTCTTGGTACAGAGTATGTTATAGTCGGGCTTGACAGACTTTCTTTCTTGTTTTCTAATTAAAAATTTCTTGAGTTCAATGGTGTTTCCATCCTCAGAACTTCGTATTTATGATTTTTCTACGTTTTCCCATAATTCTACCAAGTTTATGAAAATCGGACAGCTACCATACAAAAGAGAGTTCTGAAAATTCAATGTAGACGAAGTTAGCTTAGCCTTCTCGCTCGATTTACTAACAAAATAACTTTTTCTGTGCAGAATTTATTTCAATCACATCAAAATGCAGAGCTTCGAATCTTTGAACAGCATTTATTTAACTGAGTTCAAAACCCAGAATTGTCTTTTATTCGTGAAAAATGAATGTTGTTCGAAATCAAATATGTCATGTTTTTAAGGGCACTAATGTCACGTATTTTAAACTGGTTAAGCAGCATTCGTCTCACTGCAAGATTTTAAGTAAGTATTGAGAAGTGTTGCAAATGTTGAAAATTCCAATACGGTATGTATTCCTTGCTGGAAAAAAAATGTCGGAAGATCAGGATACTATAATGAATCTATAACAACACGGCATTTACGACTATCTGAATGGCACATGGCTTTATTTGGAATATTTATACCCTTGCAAAGGGTATTATAATTTTGCCTAGAAGTTTGCAACGCATAAGCTATATATATTCTTGATCAGGGTGACGAGCTGAGTCGATTAAGCTTTGTCCGTCCGTCTGTCTGTCTGTCTGTTTCTACGCGAACTAGTCTCTCAGTTTTAAAGCTATCGAGCTGAAATTTTGCACAGAGTCTTCTTTTTGATGCACATTACTAATATTTTGGAACCGATCGGATCGGATGACTATATCTCATAGCTCCCATAGGAACAATCGGTCGGAAAACTAGTCTTAATATATAAAATTCTTCCGTACATGGCTTTGATACCTCAATCCTACCAAACGGCTGGACCGATTTCGATGAAATTTCGTGTGAGTGTAGTAGTAACAGCGTAGGTGGTTTATATCTATAGCTGATTCTGGTAGGTCACACAGGGATCGCGTAATTTGCCATCCACGGCTTTTTTGCACCATAACTTGACCTAAACTTAACCGATTTGGATGAAACTTTATAAAGACATTCGTCATGAATAGAGGAAGGCTGATAACAAATATGGTCCGAATCGGTCAACTCTTTCGGGTACCTCTCGAACACATATATGAAGTATTGTATTTTTGCAATTTCGTCTCATCGAAAGACGAGCTCATCCAAAAAGTATACCCGAACATCATTGCTAACCACAAAAATATCGAATGGTTGAGTGAGCGAGCAATTTTAGCTGCTAAAAATAAAGATGTGGATGACTTAAACTTTGTAGTTCAGAATCAGATCATTGGAATTCTGCATTCATTCAAATCGATCGACTGTGTAACAAACGAGGACGATGCCACCAACTATGCAACAGAATTTTTAAACGCCTTGGATGTGCCTGGCCTACCACCGCACAATTTGCAATTTGTACTCATTTTTTTAAGTTAATTCACTACAGTTATTTATTGTTAGGCGATACGAAGTTCGCCGGTTTAGTATAAAAAACTTTTTCATTTGAATGGAAACGTCTCCAAACTTTGTAATCGTAGGTTTTCTGTGTTTTTTTATAATTCTACCAAGTTTTATTGAAATCGGACAACTATATGGTATAGCTGCCATACAAAAGATATGTCTGAAAAACAGTCTTAGTTCGAAAAACTTTTTTGTTTTTAATGGTAACATCCTGCAATTTTGTACATGCTTTCACATAATTTTACATATTTTTGGCCAAATCGGATGACTATATCATATAGTTCCCATATTTAAATAAATATTTATTTTATTAAAATATTTAAGCGAGCACTTGCAAGGGTATAAAATCTTCGGCACAGACGAAGTAAGCTTAGCTTTCTGGTTTTTTTTGTTTAATCAACAAGTAGTGCAGTTGCAGAGCGAGAGTTTTCTTTGGCGGGCACATTATCAAGCAGAAGAGGAATGAGCTCCGCTTAAAGACTGTGGACCGCAAATAATTTCATCACTCCTATTAAAAAAGTGTTGGTACCACTTAACATAAATGCCATTGTATGTGTGATATAATGAATTAGTAACTAAATAAAAAACATTTTTTTTTTAGGACTCCTTTTCTGAGCTCCACATATATAGTCATCTGCTATAGATATCTGGAAAAACTTATTTTTTATTCCGAGGTGGGATCGAACACCCACGAACCTCTTGCGCCGCAGGCACACACACTACCCACTCCACCGCAACAGGCCCCTCATACAAAGCAAAAAAAAAAAAAACACCTGGTTTTTGAACACAAACATTTGCATTCTCACTGAGCTGCTTACACCCATTGTCAGCATGCTTCCGAAAAGTAAATAAATAAGGAATGCTCGGCCGATTTTCCGAGCTGACCAATAGATGGCGCCTCTAGTATCATTTGGCTGCCCATTTTATTGAATGGCAGCTATATTATATGTTAATTCGATTTAGATGAAATTGGCCAAAATTGTGCTGAAGCGGATAATATTACCAAATGCCAAGTTTAACACAAAAATTAAAAACAAAAAGTTATTCTCGCCATAACTAATTATTCGACCAATATGCTTTAGTCAACCGATTTTAACAAAACTGTGTGGAATTGCGTGAAAGTACATAATATAGATAAATATACAATTGGAAGACCATTGACACCAAAAAAGCCTTCCATACGAAGACTATTTTTAAAACCTATCTCTTCCATGGAAGCTATACTATATAGTTATCCGATTTCGACCAAACTTAGTGGAATCATGAAAAAGCAGAACAAACTAATAAATACTGATTTTGGAATCGATTCACTAAAATTAGTTTTTTGTCCGATCATTCCTATGACAGCTTTGTGTAGCATATATATACTTTACATGGTCGGAATATACAATCTGCATAACTGTATATCCGGCCTAATTGCAGTCATTGGAGCAATAGTTGACTTACTAGCTCTCTTTTGAGTTCTTTTACTGGTGGATCAATTCAAGTTGACTTTCACTTAAATAAAGGGACTCCCGCTTAACTTTCACATATGTTAACACTTACTTTGTTGGTTGTAGTAGCCACCTATTGTAGGTGTGGTTGCTCCACCTGACACTGTGACTCCAATGCCGCCCAGCGACCACTGCTGTTGCTGTTGTGTGGATCCAGCTACCGTGGACGCCGGTGTGGCCGTTGCTGTATTCACTTGTTGCTGCTGCTGTTGCGAGGCGTATGTATGATCCTGCATGATGGCATGCAGCTGTTGCAAGCGCAGATCCTGAGTATGCACAGGCACTGGACGCACTTCCTCGATGTACAGCTCATCATCATGGGCACTCAGCTGCTGTTGTTGTTGCAGTTGTTGTTGGGTTGGAGGAGTTGATTGCTGCTGATGTTGCGTCACCTTCATTATAGCCTGCGGTAAAGTGGACTCCACATGGGTTGGAACATTGAGGGGCGTCAAATGCGGTGGCGATGGCGTATGTGCCATATGTAGATTTGTGGTGCTACTGCTGCTTCGCAAAGCGCTGAAGTTGTTCATGCTAGTGCTATGTATCAGGTTGCTGTTGTTGTTATTTATGCTACAGTGGAAGAAGAAGAACCAAGAAGAAGAATTAAAACCACATTAAAAATGTACAAATGTATCTTACATACAACCTTGAAGGAAAATCATCAACTAAGAGCCCGAGTACCATTACACTGACGGTTGCACCTTCTTTTAAAATATTACAGATTACAATGCTTACGCCGTTTGTTATTAATGCTGCCGCTGCCACTTTCCCCATTTTGATTGTTGAAGTAAAGTGCGATAAATTTGAGTACTGCATTTGACATTTGACATCGATGCTCTTAGCATTCGGATTTGGTGCAAATCGGAAAATAGTTATCAAATCGGAATGAAAAGTGTAAACTTCAGATTGGTTCCGACTACGTCATTCTAGATTTTCCTAACGGCTCAAGTAGATAGGGAATCGAACCAGCTCTGAACTAACACTAAGTAGGCGTTTGGTGATCTAGAAAGTGCTGTGAAAACGAAACTTTCTGACTTACCTTTGCTTGTTGTAATACTCTATAACGGTGGCCGCTTTGCGTGTTCCGGCGATCATCAGGTCATGCTGCTGTTGCTGCTTCCGCTCCAGCGATGCAGCGCGACTGCTTGGCGCACTCACGGACTGGCGACGAGCCGCCGTCGCAGATGACATGTATGATGAGATGGCTGCACTGCCACTGGCGAAGCCATGTGACGAAATACTCACCGATGGGGTACTGGCCACCGTCACCGAGGTGGAAGGACCCGAAGCTGCCGCACTGACCGTTAGAAACGATTGCGAGACCTTCGAATTGGTCGCTTGATAGTGGGTAAGCAGTAGATTGGCTGATGACGTGGCAACTGATCCAGCAGTTCCTCCTGCGGCGTTGCTGCCACTACTGTTCCCGTATATAATTTGAGTGGGAGGCGGCATATTGCTGGTGTTGTTGTTGTAGCGCTGCTGCTGCTGACTAAACGACTTCTGCGCCATACTCTGCAGTATGCGCGCAGATAGCTCATCGGTCATCTGGGTGCCGTTGACAATCATAACATCGTCGGTGATGAGAGATGACGACGCGGAGGAGGAATGATGCTGCTGCTCATTGTCGCTACTGCTACTGCTGTTGTAGTGCGTGCGCTTGGGTAAGACGGCTGCCTGCTGGGTATGCTGTTGGATGACGGTGCCATGCGAGTTGACAAACTTGATGGTGCCAGGCGTCGCCGTTGCCTGAGCCTGCTGCAAAACATAACCGCTCGCATTGGATGGTCCTGCTGATGCCGCGTTGGTTTTATGCTGTAGTTGTGTGCCCTGCGGCAGACTGATTTGCTGTTGCTGCACATATTTCTGGCCCAGCTTGGTGACCTTGTTGGCAAAGTTCGGCTGCTGCTGCTGTTGTTGGGGTATAGCAGCAATGGACAATGTAGGCGACTGCTTGAGAAACTTGGCTTTGGCTGCTGTCTTAAAGGGCTGCTGCTGCTGCTGGGAGATAAAAGTCTTTAGCTGCTGTGCCTGCAGCTGTTGCTGCTGTTGCTGCAACATGTTGCCCACACTTTTGACAGTTATTTTCTGATTGGTCTTCTTGAGCACGGGCGCATTGACATATTTTGGCTGCGCCGATTGAACAATTATCTGCGGTGGTTGGGCAACTGATACTGGCACATATGACTGCAGCCTCGTCGCCACGCGAGAGCCCAGCGTGACCTTCTGCAACGTTGCTTGCTGCTGCTGGGCCTTATACGCACTGATGCTGCCAAACTTTTGCTGCTGCTGGGGCTGCTGTTGTTTGGCAGGCGTGGCAGTAACATAAGGCAAATTCTTGGCGCTGAGATAGTTGAGCTGCTGATGCTGCTGACTGGATGATGCCGGCGACTGTTTAGATAACACTGTAAGGTTGCTGAGCAACAACTTAGAGTTGTGCGGCGGAGCAGCAGCTGAGGCATCAATGATGACATTGCTAGTGCTGCCATCGGTTGTCACAATCTTGTAAATTTGGGGATTGATCAGCTCCTGCTGCCCCTGGCCCTGCCCTGCTGTTGTTGTGGTGGTACGCACGGCGTACTTTTGGCTGGCCGGTTGCGCCTGCGACTGCTGACCATGGCTGGCGCTGAGAATTTGCCGCGTACTGATTGACATGCGGCGATGCATAATGCGCTGCAATTGCGCCTGCGTGGACAAACTGCTGCCATCGATAACAATGTGGGGCGGAGGCGGCGGCTGAGGGCCGCTCGCTTTGCCGCTGCTGCTGCCGCTGACAGCGGGCTCCACGAAGACCGAGTCGTGCGTGGACATTGGCATGATTTCCTAAATGTTTCACAAAATATTTAGGCAGAGTTTTACAAACTAAAACAAGATATCGAGGTGGCTCTGCTTCAGGTTTATTGGCTTCTTGGTTTGCGCTTTCTATTTAATTTTTTTTTTTGCATTTCACAACACTACATCTGTGGCAATGTTGTCATTTCGCTGCCGCTGCTGGTTCGGCGTGCCCCCAAACAATTGGGGGCCTAATGCATAACCAGAAATGCTTGCTTCGACGCCTTCCTGCTGCTGCGGACTGACTCGTAATTGTAGGCGGTGCGCACTTGAATTGCATAGACGTTTTCCAACACTTTGCCGCATTACATTGTCATTGGCCATTACAAACATAACGTTGCGTATATTTTTTTTCGCCCTTTGCGATCTACACTGTCGTCAGGCTATGGCTCTATTGTCCTGTCAGCGCGAAACACTTCGTGCTACTCGACTTGCTTTCACTGATATCGTTGTCCGTCGATGTTTCTGGTCAGTATTAGCTAGTTCACAACCAATTGAGATAAGTTTAGTTAATCAAACAATGGTTCGTTGTATGTTCCATTTGCTGTAATGAGAAGAAAGAAAACACTTAGTTTTTAATGTTGTTCCATGATTAATTTTTATACCCGTTATCGTAGAGTAAAAAGGGTATACTAAAGTCGTGCAAATGTATGTAAAAGGCAGAAGGAAGCATCTCCGATATCATAAAGTATATATATTCTTCATCAGCATCAACAGCCGAGTCGATGTAGCCATGTCCGTCTGTCCGTCCGTCTGTATGAACACCTAGATCTCAGAGACTGGAAGAGCTAGAGCAACCAAATTTTATACGTAAGCTAGTATTGTCTGTAGGCAGATCAAGTTTGTTTCAAATTTTGGCCACGCCCCCTCCCGCCCCCGCAATAAAAAATGTTGAATGTGGCCAATATCTACAATCTCACAAATTTTCAAAAGGATCGGATAATAAATGGTCGAGTTAAAAAAATGTTGCATACTTATCCGAGCCGCATGAGGTTATTAAACACTAATTGAACTGAGTAACGGGTATTTCGAAGTCGGGCAGGGCCGACTTTAACTTACGCTCTCGTTTTTTTTAGCTCAAGTAACTGATTATTATAAAATTGACTTTATGCAGCCCAAACGGCCAAGCCGAGCTCGCCTTAACCTCTTGGCTTGTGTGTGTTTTATTTTTTGCAGAAGAGAGCGAGACCTACAGTTGAACACCGAATCCGAACGACAAGCTTGAAAAAATTGTTCATGGCTAATGGCTCTAAAACCGGGTGTTCTTCTTAAAGGAAGAACCAACGATCTCTTGCATACCAATCTCACACTCTATCCGCTGCACCACACCCGGCTACTTGCCAAATAAACCGAGGTGTGTTCAAAATTTACAAGTAATTTTAAATATTTAAGAATAAATATATTTTTTATTAAGTCCCTAATGTTAATAAGACGCAAAACCATTAACGAAAGGAATACTTTGGTTCTGAGATTTTGTATACCCTTGTAAAGGATATTTTAAAATTGTACAGATGTTTGTAACGCATAGAAGGACTCTTCCTCAGTATAACGAACCGAATTGATTTAGCCATGTCCGACTATCCGTCTCTTTCTACGCTATCTCCTCCGATATTTTTAAAACTATCATCAAACTCTGCACGAAGTCTTCTGGTACAATCGGCCGGATGGGATGAATATAGCATACAGCTTTCATAGAAGCGATCAGTCAAAAAACTAGTTCCAGTGAGAAAACCTTTCTTGTTTTTAATGGAAACTATTAAAAACTCAGTATTTATTACTTTTTTATGCTTTTTCATGATTCCACTAAGTTTGGTCGAAGTCGGACAACTATATAGTAAAACTGCCAAAGAAAAGATGGGTTTTAAAAATAGTCTTAGCATGGAAAGCTTTTTTGGTGTCAATGGTAGCGTAATTAATTGTTGCATTTATTTATTTTATGTAGTTTTAGACAATTCCGCAAAGCTTTGTCAACATCGGATGACTATTGCTGCTAGCATAGGAACGATCGGTCAAACGATAGTTTTACTGAGAATCATCAGAATGGTATCTGCTTCAGTACCAGGAACTAGCATTCTTCAAAACGAAAAATAACTTTATAGAAAAATCATCTAAAATCCTTTTTTAAATAAATTATACAAACTGCAAGGGTGTATAACCTTCAGGGGAGCCGAAATTATGACACACCCGTAAACCGTAAGGTGTAAACTTGATCTGCCTGCAGACAATAGTAGAAGCTCTTCTAGTCTCTGAGATCTAGGTGTTAAAACAGACAAGGAAGGGCGAACACCCAAGGCAATATCGACGTGGCTGTGGATACTGATCAAGAATATATATACTTTATGATATCGCAGTTGCTTCCTTTTACTTACATTTGCACGATTTTAGTATTCGCTTTTTAATCTACAATTAACGGGTATAACAATCAGTCGATAACTAAGCAAACGCATCTCACATCACTGTGGAGCAGGGTTGTCACATTCAATAAAATATTAAAATACGTGGTAAAAGCCCACCAAGGGGCCGGGGGCGCCAGAATGCGCATGCGCATTTTGAAAAATAGAAATTAGCTTGTGTTGTGTGTACATGTACACGTAGTGCACATGTACGTATGTAGATTTGTCTGTGACTGCATTTGGAATGCTGTTCGCGGATGCACTTGCCGTAAACTCGAATGCGCCAGCATCAAAAACCGAAATAAAAAGAGACAAAGGGTGTGCCAAAGTTAAGACGAGCTAAGGGAACTTGCATTGTTTACAAATGTATCTGTGAGCTCACTCCCCTCCCAACCTGCTGCAAAACCATGGGCACTTAGCACTTGTGCATCTCTCTTAAACGCACACTCACTCAGAAACTAGTTTTCTAGTTTGCTTTGGTCATTGAATCCCAATCACAATTCCATTGAATATGTTTACAAAAGGAGGTGCTTTGATTCAACTGGGATTTTATATCGGAGTGTATAGCACTCGAAGAAACCGCAAATATATCTTTTATTCACAAGCAACTTCCATTCAACAATTGTACCTTCGATACATACGAGCATGTTTTTGCTCTCGGTTTCTCTAATCTCTTCATTTATTGCACATTTCCTTTCCACTTGCCATTCGTATTTACACATTATTTTTGTAGTTGCCGTTGGCAAAAGCCAAAGCAAAAAGTGAATGCACTAATTTCGCCTTGGCATCCGGCCGCATTCATCGGCGGCTGCAGTTCACGACGACTTCGCTAGGTTTTGTTGTTTCTATGCATTTTACAAGTTGTTTCTCTAGGCTTCATGCACTTGTTATTACCTCAGTGCATGTGTGTGTGTGCGGGTGGGTGGTGTATGTGTGTCAATTTGCGCCTATTGAATGCAATTGTATAAAGATATGTCTAATTGAAATAGAGCAGGGCGGGCAGACGCGAGCATTTATTGTTGCCCAATTGAATGCCACACGGTGTTTGCATTGACTTTTGCCGCGTCGCTAAATTTGCATTGCAAACGAAAAAAAAGGCAGACACAAAAAACGAAAGCAGAAACCACAAGCCCTGTCAATGCGCTTATGTAACCCCCCCATGGACTTCTATGTGGTTCAACAATTATATAAATCGTTATGATGGTCACTGACAAGTTCCTCGGCGTTACTTGAAAGACCGCCAACTTAAGCATTTGCCCCAATTGAAGCCTTACAGACGCTATTGGGGATACGTTGTAGACTAATTTTTGACATATTTACCTTTGAGTTGCCTCATACTCTAAAATAAATAACAGCTCAATTACTTTTCTAAGGACATGTAGGAAACCGTTTAGAGTAGTTGGGCCCGAATACCCAAATTACACTCCTAGCTGAAAAAATACACGACAAATGGACGCAGATGTACGTACATTTAACTCAACTACATACATACTTGCACATGTAGGCAAATGCGAGCCCTACCCCAACCAACAATCACCGTACATATTGAACGTGTATATGAATATATTGTCATTGCGATGCCCGATTGCGACCACGGAGCTTTGCTCTTAGTTGGCCGTATTAGCGCTGCTATTGCATGCAACGTAACCAGTGTTGCCAGAACGCGAGTTCCAAAAATTCCATATTATTAAAAATTAGCTTTAAAAATTTATTTTTTTTGGGACTAAAATTCAACGAAAACTTAAACAAAGCTATAATACTCTTTGCAAGGGTATAAAAATACTTTTCAATGAGTTAAGACTACTTGCGACTACTATTGGTGTGCGGAAGTAAAGCGACGTAAACCAGCTCTGACCTGCCCGCATCGACCGCTGGCAAGCAAATGAAACGCAATTCGCCCACTTGGCACAAGCCTCCGCATGCGGTTCGGGTCAGGTCGTCTTTGTGAAAACTTTGTCGGCCACTGCGGGTCAGGCATGACCATCGCCAGACTAACAGGATAATCAAAGCTAGTGTGTTCCCATTTTATCAATTAAGTTGCTAGATTTACCCATTTTGAAAGTGGAAAGCTATTAAATTTTTCATAAAGCCATTAGCTATAAGTCTGGCAGTTATTAAATTATGATAAGCTGTTTTAATCTCTTGATTTCCGTATAAGCCAAATTTTACAACATGTAAACATGTTTTACAACAAATATCGGAACCGGGCAGCTTTGACTTTACACAAGAAGGGACTACAGATTAGCGCCGAGTCCGAACGGCAAAGTTTAAGAAGCTTACTTCCGCCAAAGGGTTGGTATGAGCTGCTATTGCAGCATCAAAATTTATACTGAGCATACACTTTCGTTGGTACAGATTTAAATGGTTTAATATAGTCGGTCTTGATCAACTTTCTTGTTTTTAAATACATTTCAAAAATCGACCTATGGCTACGACTTCAAACTATGACATTGATAGATGCAGATTTGCAAGTGAGGAACTCGAATTTCAAGTCGGTGCTAGTGCGCAGCTAAGCTCTCATCCGCTTAGGCTACGTGACGTGACTGCACTGTCAATGGCATTACTAAGCAGGAGAGTATTGGCATTGGGCTTGCTTTTTCTTTACCTTTTCGGTTGGCAAACCCACACCCACACTAACACTTCCTCATCCAGCGCTAGTGCATATTGGGTGGAATATACTAGCCAGAGTTGCCGACTGTCAGTTCTAGTTGCGGATTGGTGGATTTGTTTGCTGCCTAATTCAATTGATTTGCTTAGAGAACACATCCGTTACTGCAGCATGTACATACACCTACACAGAAATCAATGCACATCATGTTCATTTTTGGCGGGCGTGAGGGTGGTTAATGCGTGACAACCCTTGGAATTATCGAATGTTTTCCTCTACTACTGCTTATATTGCATTCTTGTGTCTGTGTGTGCTTTTAGTTTTGTCTGCGCAGAAATCAAGCGCAGCAAAAAAAACTTGTCTATCAACTTTTGCTTTCATTTTGTGTTGAAAAATAGCAAAGCATAAATAACAATTGCAAAATCACGTATGCGTAAATTCAATACGCAGAAGCGAGATAAACAGACTACACACAGACAGCCTGCTGCGGCCAACTTCGTGGCGTATAGCCGTGTAATCGTCAGCAAGGGGCAATAAAAAGTTTGACGAAAACAAGACGAAAGAATGTGCGTCAAAATAGCGACGAATTTGGAACGGTGGAATCTGACAACATTTGTGGAGGACTGGATAAAACCAAATGTAATAAATATATGTATAATGAATGTTAGACGGGTGCAATTAGTATGGGCCGCCATGTAGGTGGTCGCACTAAATTGAAGATTTCTCGAAAACGCTACACATGAATTTTATCTTACCGTTACTGAAAAACAGACAAAACCATGGCGAATGCCCACATATTTCGAGTATAGCCCTAAGCGAGTTGGAAGCTTGAGATAATTTCAATATAGTGGATTCAATTTATATGTCCAAAAAGGTTCAAACCAAAGGTTTAAGAAGGTTGTTTGGAGATAGATCATTGCAATCGAGAGAAAATTAAATAAAAAATTTCCTCGTGTTCCGGATGCAACCGTTCCAAATTCATCGCTAACTTTTCGTCGCTATTTTGACGCACATGTTGAAAGAAACTACAAGAAATCTATAGAATTCTGCAGTCACTTTTTGGAATTTGTTTATGCATTACTTAGATCTAATTTTATTTAGTTTAATCGAATAATCGTTTAAAGTCATTTGCCTGGCCTGGAAACTCTAAGCAGTTCTATTACGCACATCTCACTTCATGCTGCACAAAAGGGAATCCAAAGCAAAACAAATGAACGCGCAAGCTATACTTCGCTTACGTGTGTGCAAGCGAGCACGATATACTTGGGCATGATGTTAGGGGGGTTGAGTTAAGTATGAAATCAATATGGCGACATAGTGTGCAAAACCCAAGAGGCACCATAAATGTATTTAATTGAAGAGTCCCACGGACCACAGATTGTAATGTGTCTAATTCTGCCCTTGACAGCATCGCCTTGATCATTTTGAACATTTTCACATTTGCGCGCGCTCTTTGTTTTCTTAGATCACCTACTAAGATTTTTTCAAATTTACTTACCGATTATATATGTTTTGTTTCACTATGGCAAATTGTGAACTCTGTGTTTTATTTCCTATTTGGCGCACAATTTTTTTTCTTTAATTTGTTTTCTCACAATACAAATACAATTTGCATACACACATACACTTGAGGTTTGTTTTGTTTTTTTGCACATTTCTGAGTAAATTTTCGGGTTTCAACTGTTGTCACACCGTTGAACTGAACGTTTGTTACCTGCCGCATAGACCAACAAAACGTTTTAACTTTGATTAATCAATTTTATTATTATTAATACACCGTATGGCATACGAAATAGAAACACAAAACGCACTGGGGAAAACACATACATAGAGTGGCCAGTGTGTGGGAGCGAGATGTACATAGGCGCATGGATAAGTTGCTAGTGGTGTGACCGTACCAACCATCTATTATCGGCTATTTTATTTTGTTCGTTTAGCCACCGATCTGCTTCCTCTTTTTCCTCATTGTATACGCTATGCCATTGCTTTAACCTATTACTGCTGTGCCTGGTCATTCTGAAATGCTGTACGTATATACTTCGTTTTCGCCTTTCCGTCTGTTCGTCGGTACACATCCAAACATACATACACACATCTGTATACACATACACACGGATGTTGGGCGCCCATACCCACAAGAAAAAAAATAATTAGTAGTTTTTAACTGAACTAGACGCAAAACAACTTAAATCAACGCCACATTTTACCCACACAAACGAGACAGATAATCAGATAGATGAGCGTCCTGCTTTAGCACCCACGTATTAAGACCGAATTAGAGATGTACACATTAGAGCAAAAGGTATAACAAATACGTAAAAAAAACTACTCTTTTTGTACTATTCTTTGCATACACACACACACATGGACATTAGAGATATGTATATAAAAAAAATTCATATGTATATATAGACCGCTGCTAGTGCACGTTTTAGCGTCATCTCGCTCACACTTACGTTCAACCCGTATTTTGCCTCTCATATTGTATGTGTTTTCCTTTTTCCCCCCAGCACGCTAATAAGAAATTGAATTTTAAAACTGCATTTGCAGCCAAAACTAACACGTTTTGTAGTTTGATTTCATAGTGCTGCGACGGCTGCACTTGCCAACTACGCAGATTAATATTTGCACTCAATTAAATTGTTGAATTAAACAAAACTTCCACGAGTTTTATTATACACAAGTTTTGCGCCCTATGAATTTCTTGCGACTGACCGACAGTGTGACCGCAAGCTTCATAGGGAAAAATACCGAAAAGCAAACCCAACCTATCGGTAAACTGCTCTAGTCGATTGCACTTGGGCTTATCGATGTTTTGGGTATCGACTACCACTGAGCAAAGTGCAATCTTTTTGGGTCTGACGTCGTTTTCAGAATCTCCTCTCAGGAGCCGCGCGGCTATGGTTGGGCTACCTGCACGGCACGTTCGCTGCAGGGCGAAGGTGTTTGATGAACGAGCTGGCCATTCCCCACAGACGCTTTCGTCTTGGGGGTACCTATGTGTATACTACTGTGGGCAAAAAGTAAGGTGAATTTGTTTGTAAACATGTAAAATCTTTATTTATTCTTCTAAATCAATTTCATCCCCTTTAAAGTAATCCCCTCCCGATAAAATACACTTATGCCAACGTTTTTTCCAATCCTCGAAACATGCCAAATAGTCCCTTTCCGGTATAGCCATCAGCGCTTTCTTCGATTTTGCTTTTATCTCCTCAATCGACTCGAAACGCGTTCCCCGAAGTGGTCTGTTGAGTTTTGGGAATAGCCAGAAGTCACACGGAGCCAAATCAGGCGAATACGGTGGTTGCGGAACGATATGCGTCGAATTTTTGGCGAAATGGTCACGAAGAACGAGAGAACTTTCGGTACCAAACGAGATTTGACTTTTCGTAGGCCCAAATGGTCTTTCAAAATGGTTTTCACAGATCCTTCTGATATTCCGATCATATCAGTAAGGTCTCTAACAGTCAACCGACGATTTTTGCGCACTAATTCCTCCACTTCATTGACGTGTTGGTCATCTGTTGACGTCGATGGTCGTCCGGAGCGCTCCAAGTCATCCACACGTTCTCGACCCTCTTTGAAGTCTTTGTACCACTTATAAACATTTTTTTGTGACATGGTAGAATCACCAAAGGCCTTCCGCAACATCCTCAACGTTTCCGCAGCCGAAATCTCATTCCGCAAACAAAATTTGATGGCACTTCTCTGCTCAGACATTGTAAAAATCGAAAAATGCACTCTTGGTCGTTTGGAAAACACAAGCGTAAATATATTTCTGATAATGACATTCACATGAAATTTGGCACAGATGTCATCAACAGTCCTGCCAACTCAAGAAAAAAAAACCTGCCCGAATTGTTAGGCCCGCGAAGTTTAAATTGACCCTTACACCTTACTTTTTGCTCACAGTAGTATATCTTATTGTTCGACATCCAGCACAATTTCGTTTATTATTTGTTTACTATTTATTACTAAATTTTATCACAAAATATATATGTATACGGCCGTCAGGCTGCTGTTCTGTTCTCCTATTGCTGGGCTTTATATCCGGACTTGCGCTGCCTGGGTGGAAGGAGCTATGTAGTCATCTATGTTGACTCAGTGGCTTCTGGTCGCAATACCCTCAGGGCCTTGGGTACTTTCCCCTCCTACAAATGGGACGAATGGAAATGATACTTGGCGTGGCCTAGTCCTGGGATGGCGCCACTTTTTGAGTCAAAATTTGTTGGCGCCCAAGTGTGGTCGCACTAATCCCACTGATTTGAAAATATTCGTGCATGGTCGCACTAATACCAAAAATTAACCGTGCGTGGTCTCACTAATACCTAAAATTAATTGTGCGTGGTCTCACTAATACCAAAAATAATCGTGCGTGAGCGAACAGCTGACTAGGGCTGCACTAACTCACGCGCACACACGTTGCTGCAATCGATAGCACCCCTGCTGAATTTTGGTAGATCTGGTAACTCTGTCGGTTTCTGTCCTCCATCTTTCTGCATTGAGTTTTCACGATGGAGAGTTCTGGTTTATGAAAATAATCAGTTTTTCACTGTGTACTCGTAATGTTCCAACAATTGAGCGGAAATGTTTGACTAAAGCTGGCGCAAAGGGCAGACTATTAAATACCCCTTCGCTAGGTTCGGCAAAATGTGAAAAGATTGATAAACAACTGAACAACAACTTTTGAAATTTCACCACATTTGATTTCCGCTCCCATACATAAACAATAATAACGGCAATTTTCTCAACCTCTATTTGCAAAAACAGGAACTTGAGAAATCGGGCAAATAATAAGTTAAATGTTTAATTTAGGTCCAAAATTTTAAAAATCATTAAGATTTTACGTGCTGAAATTAATTTGATTTCATTTTTTGATTGAAGATAAATATCATGGAAATTTTTAGAGGTCTGCTGAATATTTAAGAACTATATGGTCGCACTATTTAAGGCCTAAGCAAGCGGAATCCTTTTTTAAGGCTGCTGCAACACAATCATTGTCGGTTTCACAGCCATAGCCATAGCTGCTGAGGTTGACGCACAGAAGATGTTTACATGGCATACCAGCTATTTATATCAAAGCCTAATAATAAAACGCAAATACGCTTGCGAGTGATCCGCTCCATGTTCAGCTCAATCTCGTAGAAGTGTGAATGATTGAGTATTGTTTTGATTTTTGTTCTGTTTATACATATATTTATCATTATACTCTGTACCGTAGGTACACAGAGTATTATAAGTTTGTGCAAACGTATGTAACAGGCAGAAGGAAGCATCTCCGACCCCATAAAGTATATTTATTCTTGATCAGCATCAACAGTCGAGTCGTTATAGCCATGTCCGTCTGTCCGTCTGTCTGTCTGTCTGTCTGTCTGTCTGTCCGTATGAACGCACAGATCTCAGAGATGGTAAGAGAAAGAGGTTTGACATGTATGGGACATATGCTTCTTATGTCTGCAGGCAGATCAAGTTTATTTTAAATTTTGGCCACGCCCCGTCCCGCCCCCGCAATTTAGAAAAAACGTCATATCTCCCACAGTTTTGAAGATAGATGGCTTTCTTCTAGACATATTTAGTTATTAGGATAACTTATCGATCCGCCAAAGGAATGAAGAAGATCGGATGAACGGTTTTCGAGTTATGATCAAAAGACATATTTTCTTGGTACAGAGTATGTTATAGTCGGGCTTGACCGACTTTCTTTCTTGTTTTAGGATAGCCCCAAGCAACATTTACATTTAATATGATGCTCGTCCCCTATGCTTTGCAGACTATTGCTTAAGTCAGAGTATCCTTTTGTAACTATGAAAACATTATGTTTAAAAGAAACGCCATCTACAAAAAATGTATAAAGATCAAAGTCAACAGTGCGTTTTAGGAATGGTATAATCTTTAAATCTCTTGAAGTCCACTAAAACCAGGGATCCAAAACGCTCGGAAATGAGGATAGGTTCGGTTCAGTAGTTCGACCCGCCCTTATACCGCCGGTTCGGTTTATTACATGGTTTTTGGAGCTTACTGAACCGCGGCTTTCGTTCGGTTCAGTAGTTTCTTATATATTTTAAAAGGGCACGTTTTCGTTTTAAAATATTAGAATAGAGGGAAAGTCCTCAGGAGGATTTATGTAAATCTAAAACTTCTCGACGAATTTTGCATCCGAATGAATCACAAATGGTTCGAGCTCTATGGGGACACAATTTCGGTCAAGCGCATAAAACAACAGCGGCTGCGATGATTAGGTCATGTTACCCTTATGGAGGATGAAGTTCTTACAAAACGGTTGTACTAACGGGAAGCTGAAAGCTAACGGGAACCGAAGCTGAAATGGGAAGACCTGATGGAAAAAAATATCTCGAAGCTTGGTGTGACCTACTGGTGCCAGCTAGCTCAAGACAGAGGGAACTAGCCGACATTATTAGCAGCGGCTGAGATGGCAAACGGTTGTGATGATTCTATATGCACACTAGGGCGCACTTTTTTTGTATGGAAAAATTAAGGTCATACTGGCGCCCCCTGATTCGATAGTTTATAGTGTATATTTAGCGAGAAAAAAAAAAGTTAAAAAAGTTATGATTTAGTGTACGCTCCGCGGCTCCAAAGTTTTTGATACTACTCATACGCAGTGTTGCCTTTCAACATTATATATTTTTGTAGTTGGCGTCGACTTCAGACAAAATGTTTTCGTGTTTTCAAAAGGTTACTCTGATTTAAAATATAGTGTGCAAACCATAGTGGAAGATACCAAATAAAATGATTTATTCTCACTAACTTAATTAGTAAAAACCGTTGGAGGAATAAACATACTCTTAAGACTTTAAACCACTTTGTGGAGGACTAACATGTTGCGCTGATCAAAGCATCTCATGTATTGGGATTTGGCTACTAAAAAGCATTTCAATGCTAGCCGGCACCTGCTCCATCTGTATTGTTTGAGACCTCTTCGATATCCATTCCCCCAATCCCAAGTGCACACCATCGTTTGCTCTATATGTAGAAATATGTACTTCCTATTTTCGGATAGCGAGCGGCAGCACAAGATGTTTCGTGTGTCCTATGTCTATATAGACCGCACCGATGTTACGAAACCTTAAAAGTGTTTCCGCTCCCTATCTGTGCCTGATGACAGTGATACAAGCTTCCAGAAAAGCCTCATTGAATTAAGGGAGAGAAAACTGCGGGGGACTTGTCGCTTGAGACTCTCTGGCATCAGATAGCAACCAACCTGTGGGGAGATTCTTGATTCCTTCTAAACATTAAAACCCACATATGGGCATTTCCACAAAAAGGTCCACCGACACGAAAAAATTAAAAGTAGTAAAAAACACTATATTTTGTCACATTTTCCCCAGGGAAAAAATTAAATTAAACTAAATTAAGCCAGTAGCAAATTTGCTCATAGCCCGTTTCGAGATTTTCGAACCCAAATTCGCGCAATCACAGTTTTTCTCATTTTTATATAATACTTTTATGGCAAGTTTTTTCTTAAAAAATTGCCTATGGATTTCATTGACTTTTGATATCTAAAACTGTTCTAAGGGTCCCAAGGGTTAAAAAAGGTTGGATAAGAGGCTATATCAAACTATGTAATTGCAATTAACTGTAAGTTTTTGCTTTGCATTAATCAGAAACCACATAAATATCTTGATGGAAAAAATGTCGCGTTCGACATGTCACGTAGCGACACAGATCAATATTTAATGAAAAAAAAAATACAGAAGATTTCCAAATCAAACAAAATACATTTGAAAGAGCAAATCAATTTGGGCTTTGTTGGGGCCTCAGGAATCGCTAAATTTTGTCTTTATATATTTAGGCACAAAAATCACTTCCGTTTTTGTCGCGTTCGAATCGCTTCTTATTTTGTCTATGTTTTGGTAACTCGACTTCACTTGCTATTCTCTTTTAGCAATAATTAAAGTGCTAGCGAAGACCTTTAAAATGAGGTAAAGAACGAATTAAAAATGCGCTTTAGTTTGCTTGTTTTTTTACTTTTAATGTGTACGACGGCCGCGTTCGACAGAATGGAAATGCCCATATACATATTTAATTAGAATCCCTTAATCTTCCTCTCCGCCAAAAGTTGTAGGATACAAATAAAAAACAGAACCAAGCAAAGCAACAAAAAAAAAAACAACCAACAAACACCAAAAACAAATTAGTTCGAAAAAAGATCTTTAATTATACTTTTTTAAAAGTGTTTTTTTTCGACAGTCTGGATACGAATTTCTGTGGTTTTCAATACATTATAGCACACATTGCTGCTGATGTTCATTACCTGTGATTTTGCCACTGTAATCTTCCATAGTCTTGACTGCACGTTCAGCAACGTCATTCACTACGTGCAAGCCGGAGATCATGTGTTGGCCTTTTATAAAGCGATCATCCTCGTACCACCTCTGCGCCGCCTTCTGAAGGTATCACCCATTCTATTTATGTTTTTTTTCAGCGCAGTATATCCTGGTAAAGTCCAACTATATCTGGGACGATGCGTCTTAAGCTTTTGACTGGGGCTTGAGCGTCCGTCCATAAATTGTGCAGTTTGTGGACAACTACATTCGCACTTCCTTTTAGTGGCAACTTCCGTATCCGGATGTGAAATAAAACCACAGATAGGACATCTCTTTTACAAGGCAGCCCAACTGACTCGACAAAACCGGGACTTAAAACGCCCACCAAGAATGCGTGAGGTTCCTTGTCCATTTTTGTTTGTAATTTGGGAATTTTAATATCAAAATCGAAATTGTTTGCCAGACTTTCAAAAATTGACAGCTCGACCCATGTAGCACAGATCTCATTATTGGAAATTCGATGTAGACTACGGGGCGTATGGGTAATTTTTAGAGCAAACTTTATGGCCTCGGCGCGCCCATTAAAACAGGTTTTTTTTTTTTTGTTAAAAATTTTAATATCTATAATGCAAAATGAATCGATTAAGGGGGCGCCCTTAGTAAATTTCAATTTTGACCTTAAAAAGAGCACCCTAATGCACACGTTCAAAATGGAATTTCTAGAAATCATTTAAGTCATTGCTTAAAACCCTGGACAGTTATTCATATTTTTGACTGCCACTTAAACTGCTGCTTTGTAAATTTCAGAAGACAGTGCCTCGAAATTCTGAACACTCCCTTGATAGTGCAGCGCAATCACAAACGCATTGCCCAGAAGAAAACGCGCCAGCAGTCCAAGGGGGCTGCCACCCACGAAGCTTTTGGTATAGCGCAAGAAGTAGGTCTCTGCCGTCCGGTACCAAGCGGCATTTGACCTTCATATAAGAAAAAGACAAACAAAAAAGTCGGTCAAACCCGTCTATAACACAGTGCCCAGTCAAAATGGCCTTGGATCGGGCCTTGGACCAATAAACTGTTAAACTAAAGGCATCAGGTAGCAACACCTCATACCCAGTTTTTCTTGATCACCATAAGTTCGCGCTTAATGGGCTCATTTGTACTAGCAACACACAAATACAACATCTGTTGCTGGGTGAATATAGATGAGAGGTAAATTGATTAAAAAATCACCAAAGATTAAAGTATTGGCTGTAATTGTTATCGAAGTCTTAGTTCGTGAACTATTGGCATTTTTGTACAAGCAACTGCCTTAGAACGAAGGTCCGGAACCGAACCCTTGAAAACCGTGTTTTGAACCCGAACCGGACCACTTTTCGAAAAATAATGTTCGGTTCACCAATTTAAGTCGTTTTGTTCGCACTCCTTTTTATAGCCTGTTTTCATTAAAAATGGGAAAAGGGGGATCATGAAATTGTGCGAATGTATGTAACAGGTAGAAGGAAACATTTCCGACCCCATAAAGTATATATGTTCTTGATCAGCATGAACAGCCGAGTCGATATAGCCATGTCAGTCTGACAGTCTGTCCGTCTGTCCGTCCGTATGAACGCACAGAACTCAGAGATGGTAAGAGATAGAGGTTTGACATGTATGGGACATATGCTTCTTATGTCTGCAGGCAGATCAAGTTTATTTTCAATTTTGGCCACGCCCCCTCCCGCCCCCGCAATTTGAAAAACATCATATCTCCCACAGTTTTAAAGATAGATCGTTCGTTCCTATTGGACATATTAAGTAATCGGGTACAGAGTATGTTATAGTCGGGCTTGACCGACTTTCTTTCTTGTTTTGCGCACATTTGGTTGAGTAACTATTTATAACAACTAAATAAATATGCCAAGTGCACCAGTACTTTCGAGAAAGGTAAAATTCTGGCGCTCAAAAATGAGAATCACTCATTTCGAGAAATTGGCAGAAAAATTGGTCGCTCCGTCAAAGTTGTGAGAAGTTTTTGGAAACATCAAAATGAATACGTCTAAAAAAAAGCCCGAAGGACATAAGCCAAAGTTAAGTCAGCGTGATCAACGCCGATTAGGGAGTGCTGCAAGCAACACATTAAAGACCGCCAATAAGTTATCGGCTGAATGTGGCCTAAAAGTGTCTCGCTGGACCGTTGCACGGGTTTTAAAAAAGTCCGAAACCATAGTGCGACAAAAATTGAAAGTTGCTTCAAGGTTATTGGACCGTCATATTGGCCCGGATAAAATTCGCCAGGAATAATATAGCAACTGACTGGACGAAGGTAACCAGTTTTTATAAAGTAATGCAAATATTAATTTTTCTATCTAGATCATTTTCTCGGATGAGATAATGTTTAATTTGGGCGGTCCTGATGGGTTCTCGCACAATTGGAGGGATTCAAGGAAACCCCTATACTTTTCTAAAATAAATTTTGGAGGAGGATCTTTGATGGTTTGGGCTGCGTTCTGCGAGTCTGGATGCTTGGAGCTGGCATTTTCAAGCACTCATATGAACTCCATGGAGTACGTGGGTATATTGAAAATGAACATATTTTCTTTTCTTCGCGGTCGAAGGCGTAAAAAGTTAAATTTTCAATGCACGTCAGCCGGGAGACTCGTGCTTGGTTGGAAGGCAATAATGTTCGGTGTTTGGAGTGGCCTGAGTGCTCCCTGGACATGAGTCCAATGGAAAACTTGTGGGCGTTGCTGGTCCGAAGGATTTATGCTAAAAACACCAAGTACAATAGTACCATGGAACTTAAATTGGCAGTATTCAAGTCATTGGAAGAAGTTTCTTTAACCGATATAAAAAGCCTCGTAGGCAGTATGCCAAATAGGGTCTACGAGGTAATTAGTGCTAAGGGAGGTTACACTCATTATTAAACTGAATAAAAATATATTAATTAGTTAAAAAATTTCTTTAAAACGAAAATGAAACATAACAGTAAATTTTCTCATGGAGAGTGATGATGTTTGTCATCTTTGTTTTCTCATTTTTAACGCTCTAGGTGCGGCCATAATTTTGCACCAGGGTTTATATTTATTATTTACAAAATATATTATTTTTAATATTTTACATGCCCTTTACTTAAGGGGTTGATGTCGATGCAATCGTCATTAATATTCGGAAGAACAGCTCTCCATCATAAGGCGGTCGTGTCAGGAGCAATCGACCACTCAGCAAATTTGCAAGCCGTGTACAATGCCGAGTCCATTCAATTGTGTGCGGATGCCACAGTCGAGTATTATCATGTGCAGCCGGTCAGATCAGATGTTGAGTGTTAGGCGAATTGAAATCGACTGCTCATAGAAAAGTTGTTCTTGCATATTTGGAAAGCGGTTCAAGCGAAATGCAATCGACTTTAGAAAATCTCTAGAGATATCAAGAACATCCCTAATATTATTATGTACACCTAAAAACCCGGAGCAACCTTGATAAGTTATGGACAAAATCTATATGCTACACGGGTTCGGCAGAAACATAAGTTTTATAAACTGTTAACGTTTTTAAATTTGATCAAAGTTGCTGTTGTCGAATGCGGTTTCAGCTAAATTAATCGATTTCCCTTTTTGTTTGCCCATATTTCAATCTGGCCCCGTTTTGTGTGGGCATCAGTCAAATGATTTAACAGTTTCTTGTTCACAAATCACAAATTCCTCTTCTAACCGCTACCGGGGTCACCACTCAAGCCGGCCCATTTCCTGACACCTGCACAACGCGGCTGTGGAAACAACGGTGGTCATACATACAATTGTCAATATTTTAATACAATTAAGGGAGTGTGTCTCCGTCAAAAACAATAAATGAAATTAATCCTGTGTTACATACACATGAACGACTGTAATCTTCTGTTTTAAAATACATATTTCTTATATTTGTAGTATGTATACAGTTTCGACATGCTCTTATTTTGTATTTGTTTTGATACTCCGAGAATGAATTTGATTTGCATTTTGAGATATTAGTTTAGTTGATCATTATTTAGTTATTCATACGGTTTAGAAATGTGTGTCTCCGTCTTCATACATAATTTTGGGCTTAATTGTTTTCAGTCTCACGCACATCTTGTATTTGAATGCAATCATGCTAGATACGCTTAAACAAGTTGCATTTATACAGGTATATATATATGTAAATAATATATAGATATATATACATGTGTATATGTTGGCATTTATCTGCATAAAAAAATATAAACTTTTAAAATGTCTGTATGGGGGTAAGGTAATTTAGTAAATATTTACTTGATAAATTCATTTATACTTTACACTTTACTTGCATACTTAACAATAATAATCAATTATATCCTAACTCGGACAATATGAATAGTTAAATTAATTAATACCTTTAACTCTAGCTTATCGACTACATATTTATATATATTTAACAATTTGATTTAATGTTAAAATGCAAACCTTTAACTGCTTCGCAAAGTACGCGAAGATCGTAACGAAGAATCGATTTCATCTTATCATGTTTTTAACTTTTCACTACTCTCATTTCATTGGCAATGTCTAGCACAAACAGCAACTCAATAGGAATTAACCGCACTCCTATTTTAGTTCGTGTTCGCTTTATTGCCAATATTTTCCATAGATGGTACTACTTGAGAAACACAATAGAGAAAGGGAAATTATAAACAAATTAATAAGATTTAAATTTGTGAATATATATTACACTTTTTTACAGCGATCGATTTGAGGTGCCCGATGTCAGGACAGGTCCATAGCCAGGTTTTAATTGAAGCAGATTAAGAAGTACACAACGTCACCAGTCTGCCTCTGGACTAACTTATGCATTAGTAATGCCACCAGGAACACTTTCCGGCGTCGTCGTCTTCCTCGCCAGCGTTGATGAATGAAGCATAGAGCAAATGCTAGGCATCTCCCACCATGGTTGTACCATGCTGTTGGTACTTGGCCGACGATAGAACCGCTGGTGGCAAAGACTCTTGTTGCTCCCTCAGTTGGCGTCGACGCTTTTTGCTCCAAAGCTCATGGCAATCCTGCCACGTGGGCAACTGCGGCGTGGGCATTCTGTCGAAAAAGAACATGGAGAGACACTTAGACCCCATCATTTGGATCGGGTTGTTGTCATACTCACTCGTCAGGATTGATTTTCTTTAGCCAAGGTGATCGAAGCGCATCTTCGGCTGTAATGCGCTTTTCAGGATCCAAGTCCAACATTTTATCGAGTAGATCAAGGGCAGAGGCTGGCATAAACTCGAAATCCTCACGCAGGCGGCGGCGATGCGTCTTCTTTTGTTTGAGTGTATGAAAGAGGGGCAATTTGATGACATTCGGCCATACGGCCGGAATGGGCGAGCCGCAAATCTTTGATATGGTCTCCAGCTGTGCCATCTCGGCGTTGGCCTGAAATAGCGGTCGCTTGAGAAACAGTTCGCCCAGAATGCAGCCGCACGACCACACGTCTATCGATGGTCCGTATCGCTCTTCGCCCAGCAGCAGCTCTGGTGGGCGATACCACAGTGTAATGACTTTGTTCGTGTAGGGGCGCTCACGATCATCGGCGTTGTAGAGACGGGCCAGCCCAAAGTCGGCCAATTTCACTTTGCCTCTGTAACAAATTAACGGGTAGATTGATTAATTGTTTCGAAATTGTGAAAAAATTTGTTAATTGCGAAGGCGCATTAGCAGCGCTGCTCTCTGCTTTAAGCTGCTACTGCAGCATCAAAATTCATACACAGTATATTTCAGTAGGACTTAAAAGACTATTGTAGTTTTAGTAAAAACAAGAAAGAAGTCGGTCAAGCCCGACTATAACATACTCTCTACCAACGAAATTATACGCTCAGCATACATTTTGATGCTGCAGGAAAGCAGTGCTGCTTATGCGCTGCAGCAGCGAACAGTCTTTTGATCATAACTTGACAACCCTTCATCCGAGCTTCACCATTCCTTTGGCGTATTCCATAAGTTATCCTGATAACTACAAATGTCTAGAAGGAACGAACCATCTTTGTTTAAAACTGTGGGAGATATGAAGTTTTTTCTAAATTGCGGGGGTGGGAGGGGGCGTGGCCAAAATTGAAAATAAACTTGATCTGCCTGCAGATATAAGAATGTCAAACCTCTATCTCTTACCATCTCGAGATCTGTGCGTTCATACGGACATGACGGACAGACTCGGCTGTTGATGCTGATTAAGAATATATATACTTTATAGGGTCGGAGATGCTTCCTCTGGTTGTTACATACTTTTGAACAAACTTATAATTCTCTATGTACCTACGGTACAGAGTATAAAAATTTAGTGAATATAAGTATTAAAAGTCGACCAGTAGTTAAATTTTTAGGTAATAATTTATATCTTGATAATTGACCAACATTATTAGGTCTAGTTTGTTGCTTCAGTATCTAAAGGTCTTTAAAGAGTTTTCTGGGAAAATTTTAGTTTGTTACCCTTTTGCTCCGCGTAAAATTATATTGTAAGAGAAATCATCGCGAATTTTTAAGCAGTAGTGGACTTTATTTGTAACGGAATGCAATTCGTCTATACCGAAGTTCTTATACCCTTGCAAGTGCTCGCCTGAATATTTTCAAAAACAATTTTTTTCTTACAACGACATTTGCCGACCGATCGTTCGTATGGGACCTATATGATATAGTCATCCGATTATGACAAACATACTTGGAATTGGATGAAAGAATGTGACACACAAATTTAAAATTGCAGGATCCTACCATTAAAAACCAAAATGAAATTCTAACTAAGACTGTTTTTCAGACCTATGTTTTGTATGGCAGCTGTACCATAAAGTTGTCCGATTTTCATCAAAGTTGGCAAAATTATAAAAAAGCATAGAACACCTATGAATACAGAGTTTGGTTTCCATTGAAAAGAAAAAAGTTTTTCATACTAAAACTAGTTTTCCGACCGATTGTTCTTATGGGAGCTATGAGATATAGCCATCCGATCCGGTCGGTCCGACATATAAGTAGCGTGCAGCAAAAAGAAGACTCTGTGCAAAATTTTAGCTCGATACCTTTAAAACTGAGAGACTAGTTAGCGTAGAAACAGACGGACAAAGCTCAATCGACTCAGCTCGTCACCATGATCAAGAATATCTATAGTTTCTGGGGTCGGAAATGAATATTTCTATGCGTTGCAAACTTCTGGGCAAAACTATAACACTTTTTGCAAGAGTATAAAAACAGTAAAAACGCACAGGGGTCTAACATTACATGCGTAATATTGGTAACGAAAACAACGTATCCGTGGTTTTTATACTCCTTATCAAAGGTGCACAGAGTGTATTAAGCTTAGATAAATGTATGTGACAGACAGTGTATACATATATTCTAGATCAGCATCAAGAACTGAGCCAATATAGCTATGTCCATCTCTCCCTTATGTTTCTATGCAATCTCCTCTTCTTTCAATGGCTCAACCTGTGCAAAAGTGAATCGGAGTACAGGCCTAACTAGCTCATTAAATGTCCGAGGAAAATGGCCTATCTTTAATATCAATGCTTACCTGTTGTTCATCAATATGTTAGAACATTTAATGTCTCGATGCAGAAAATTCTTTTTGTGACAATAATTGAGGCCATCTAGGAGCTGCTTCATAATGCTCGCATTGTTTTCCTCATTAAAGTCGACCATGCCGGACTCGAGTAGACCCATCAGATCATGATCCATATATTCGAATACCAGATAGAAGGAACCCTTGTCTTTGCGAAACTCCACGGCATCCTGTTTGTCTGTCACAATTTCATGCAGATTTACAATGTTGCGGTGATTCAGTTGCCGTAGTATTTTTATTTCGCGCACAGCCGTGATGGGGAAGCCTTCCTTTTCGTGTTCCAGACGAACCTTCTTCAGGGCCACCATATCGTTAGTATGATGATCCCTCGCCTTGTAAACCTAAGCAGAAATCGTATGATTAGAGTCAATTTGTGTGATTATATTAAAACAGGCAAAAATACATTTAGAATATTGTTTTGACATTTCACGAGATTAAAATGTGAATTCCGTTGGCCGCGAATATTGCAGTTTTTAATCACTTGCATTTTATCCACCAGATTACTTGCATTAATAATATGGGAGAAAAGGATTAGATCAAGATGTTTATATGGGTTAGTTTTAATGATATCTTTCCCAATTTACAGAACGATCGGTCGGAAGCCTAGTTTTAGTGGCTAAACTTCATATTTATTGGTTTTAAGTTTGATCAAAAACGGACAATTATATAAATATAGCTGAAAAGTTCGGTCTGAAAAATAGTACCGGAGGTACATAGAGTATAATAAGGTTGTGCAAAAGTATGTAACAGCCAGAAGGAAGCATCTCCGACTAGATAAAGTATATATATTTTTGATCAGCATCAACAGCCGAGTCGATATAGCCATGTCCGTCTGTCTGTCCGTATGTACGCACAGATCTCAGAGATAGTAAGAGATAGAGCACTGCTTTCAGCTGCAACTGCAGCATCAAAATGTATGCTGAGCGTATACTTTCGCGGGAACAGAGTATCTTATAGTCGGGCTTGAACGACTTTCATTCTTGATTATGATGTGAGGTGGTTTTCCCCACAGATGTCCGTGTCCGGCTGTGCACCTGAGTCACTGTAAGACTTTAGTGAAGTATTTGTAACCCCGTCAGAAGATTTGGACGATAATAATGGATGAAAAATAATTTACATTTGGTTTTAGGTTCCATTAAAAAAATCAAGCCCCCAATTTTCTCCAATACAGTCAAAACAATATTTTTTGTCAATTCGGTAAACATTACTATCACATACCTGTCCATAGGTACCCTCACCGATCTGAGCAATCACCTCGAACACATCCACACACCGCTCGCCCCAATCTCGCACATTATTGCGCGAATCCCTCCGATTGAGTATCACTGGACGTCGACGCACTGCACCTGAGGTACCGCCACTGCCGTGGGCACTGCTATTGCCACCCGGAGTATCAAAATCCTCAGGACTGTCAATTACATCATCGTCGCCACTGAGCTCCTCGCTGCCCGGTATTACCGGGGGCATTGGCAGATTCAGTAGGCTCTTGTTGGCAGTGGAATTAACATTCTTTTCGGTTTCCGATTTCGCTTTCGTCTGCAGACCAGGGGGAGATGGTGAAGTCGTTGCGCTAACCAGATCGGATGCATTCATTCCCGGCGGCATGGGCAAAGCAGTTAGACTCTTAGGTTTGTGGGTGTTTTTTAGAGGTGTCGTAGTCATTGAGCTATCTGTGATATCGGAGCTAGCACCTAGATCGATTTCTTTATTGGGCATTGGAATGTTGTTGACGTCCATATCCGGTTTCCCACTGAGAATCCCATTGGGAGTGGCGCCCGTTCCTGACCCCGATCCATAACCGGAGCCCGGCCTTCCATCTGCCACATGGGGCGTGTGACCATCCACCTCGACGGAGGAACTGTTCTCGTTAATGGTCAGGGCACCATTACTATTGCTATTCTCCTCTTGCCGTTCGATTATTTCCTTAAGTGCCTTTTGGCGTTTGTGACGGTCCTTAACCAGCTCTGCAAAGAGACTCGTCTCACTTATTTTTTTAATGTATTCCTCGCGCTTGTTCTTAAGTTCTCGCGAGGCGGGCGAACGGGACCGCGACGCCGAGCTGCGACTGCTGGCTGAGCTAGGCGATCGTTTTCGGCTGCTAGTGTGATGACGCGGCTTGGGAGAACCACCAACGCCACTGCGACGATGATGATGATGATGATGTGAGGCCCCAACTGAAGGCGATGGAGGCGATGATTCGTAATAGCGGGAACGAGAGCTCGTCCGCGGCGATCGCGAGTATCTGTCAACTGGAGCACCTGTTCCTCCACCACCAGAGCTTCGCTTGGTAGACCTAGCGGGAATGGGCGATGGGGGCGAGTGCGTCATAGTAGTTGTGTATTTCTGTTTATGCCGGAACATATTTGTATTGCTGCCACCCGATCCGGATGCAATGCCTCCCACTGGTGATTGTCGACTGCGAGAGTGCTGCAAGCTGGGGCTTCTGGTCGCTCTCCTCGGATACCGATCTCGGCTATAGCGATCATATTTAACAGCATGATGCCTCGCACTGCTGCTACTGTGATCGAAGGAGCCCACAGACATATCTCGTTCTCGTTCCCGGCCATCCCCGAACTTTCGGCGCTTGTGCGGCGGCGTACTGGGTTGATGATGATAGCGGTCGACCTCTAAAATGGAAATGGGATGTCAGTTGTAAGAAACGTCTAATTTCAATATTCGAACGAGAGCGCAAGTTAAATTCGGCCCTGCCCGACTTCGATATACCCGTTACTCAGGGAAATTAGTGTTTGATAACCTTCCTTATGTTAATTGTGATGGACGTTGTCGTACAATGCGCAGTACGTTCAAGTGGCCCATGCGACACCAAGCCGAAGCTTGTTACGCGCGAACCCAGGCAAAATAGCAGCCCACCTCCCGCCCAACCGACCGAGAGGCGCAGCCGCCAACGAGCAACACGAAAACCGGAAGAAAAATTTAAAAAAAAAATAAAAATTTAGCTACGGGCTAAATAAGTTAAAATAGAGGTTTTTAACGCGGGAAGAGAATATTCCGAATTGATTATGCGGTAGAGTTTATTGTAATCAACACAGAGGACACGAAACGGATCATGCAATGCATAGTTAGTAGTACAACGTTTCAGAGATAAGGGGACAAAGTTACGGGACAATCTACAAGGAACATTGAGACTAATTTGGCTAAGCAATTCCGATGAGTCGATTTCACCATTAATTAGTCTATGTATGAACATTACACCAAGCATAACTCTACGGTTAAATAAGGAAGGAAGAATTAATTAATTAAAAGAGCATTGACATTAATTTCGAACCCATTGTAAACTCCAAGGTTCGGTTGGCGGACCGGTTCTTGGAACCCCTGAACCCAAGGATCCGGATCGAACCTTGGATCGCTTGCACATAAAAGAATAGTTTGACTTTTGATTTATTAATACGTTGGAAATGAAACATATATACCTTCTATCCATAAGCTTAATCATGATGATCATTACTTAAGTTTTTTCAATTATCAAATCCATTAGATGACATTAACAGCTTTAAGAAAGTGCTTAGTATAAGTAATGGAATTAAAACGAGAAAGCTAAGCTTACTTCGGGTGTGCCGAAGTTTTTATACTCTTGCAAGTGGTCACTTTAATATTTTCAAAAAATACTCCTTTTCCCATTTTCCGACCGATCGTTCGTATGGGAGCTATATGATATCGTCATCCGATTTGGCCTAAAATTTTTAAAATTATGTGAAAGCACGTGAAACAAACAAGACTGGCTTTCAGACCTATCTTTTGTATGGCAGCTATACCATATAGCTGTCCGATTTTAATAAAACTTGGTAGAATTCAGGGCTGCAAACCCAACAAATTTCGTGGATCTCGGCTCGCGGGTTCGAACCAAAATTTAACAATGGTTCAGGTTCAGAATTTTGAGGTTCAAGGTTTTTGGGCCAAGGTTTTGGTTCGAACCTTGGTTCAGCCAAGCTTTATACATGTTTATATAGTAATCGACATAAAACCGACATAAACTGTTAGGGAATTGTCTCGATTTTGGGTTGGTACTTTATATAATTAGAAACACTTTCATACAGCTCATGACCATCAAAGCAATGACAATGTGTTTCTACTTATATAAAGTATTATGATGAAATAAAAACTTCGAAGTTCTGGATACAGCCCTTAAAGTAAAATGCAATTCCGTAGTCCACATACGAAAAGTGTTTCCACAGTAATGTGGATAATTCTATCAGGATAACAGAAGAAGTCACTGAGAAATAGTTCAAATCTATAATTGTTTTTGAACCGAACCGAAATTTTAGGTTCGGAACGGGTTCAGGTTCATCTTTAATACCTTAAGAGGTTCGGTTCAAGGCTCGGTTCACAGTAATAAAGTCGGAATTCCGGATTCGAACCGGTTTGGTTCAAAACCGGTTTGCAGCTCTGGTAGCATTATAAAAAAACATAGAAAATCTACGATTACAAAGTTTGGAGACGTTTCCATTGAAAAGAAAAAAGTTTTTCATACTAAAACTAGTTTTCCGACCAATTGTTCCTATGGGAGCTATGAGATATAGTCTTCCAATCCAGTCGGTTCCGACATATTAGTAGTGTGCAGCAAAAAGAAGACTCTGTGCAAAATTTGGAAACGTCTCCAAACTTTGTAATCGTAGGTTTTCTATGCTTTTTTATAATTCTACCAAGTTTTATTACAAAAGATAGGTATGAAAAACAGTCTTAGTTCGAAAAACTTTTTAGTTTTTAATGGTAGCATCCTGCAATTTTGTACTTGTTTGTTTCACATGCTTTCACATAATTTTACAAATTTTTGGTAATATCGAATGACTATATCATATAGCTCCCATACGAACGATCGGTCGGAAAATGGGAAAAAGAGTATTTATTTGAAAATATTTAAGCAAGCATTTGCAAGGGTATAAAAACTTCGGCACAGACGAAGTTAGCTTAGCTTTCTCGTTTTATACTCTGTAGCAGAGTTACATAGAGTATATTAGATTTGTGCAAAAGCATGTAACAGCCAGAATGAAGCATCTACGACCCCATAAAGTATATATATTCTTGATTAGCATCAACAGCAGATTCGATATGGCCATGCCCGTCTGTCTGTCCGTATAAATGCACAGATCTCAAATATGGTAAGAGATAGAGGTTTGACGTGTATGGGACAAAAACTTCTTATATCTGCTGGCAGATCAAGTTTATTTTAAATTTTGGACACCCCCCTCCCGTCTCCGGAATTTAGAAAAAACCTCATATCTCCCACCGTTAAAAAGATAGATGGTTCGTACCTTCTTTACATATTAACTTTTCAACATTATTTATCGATCCGCCAAAGGAATGGGGAAGATCGCGGTTGTCGAGTTATGATCAATAGACTTTTCGCAGCTGCAGCGCTGCTTTCACCTGCTACTGCAGCATAAATATATATGCTGAGCGAATATTTTCGTTGGTACAAAGTATGGTTTATTCGGGCTTGACCGACTTTTTTTTCTTGTTTAATGTGATGCTTTCATGGAGCATATCAGATAAAGGGCAAAAGAGTTTCATACAACAACTTTCCGCCCATTATTGAACTTTGTGGGTAGATTTTTAAAAATTTTACTGTGGCGTATTCCGTACTTTTTAACTCTGTACCGTAGGTACATAGAGTATTATAAGTTTGTGCAAAAGTGTGTAACATCCAGAAGGAATCATCTCTTACCCTATAAAGTATATATATTCTTGATCAGCATCAACAGCCGAGTCATGTCCGTATGAATAACTATCCATCCGCCAAAGGAAGGGAGAAGATCGGATGAACGGTTTTCGATTTATGATCAAAAGACTGTTCGCTGCTACTGCAGCATCAAAATTTATGCTGAGCGTATAATTTCTTGGTACAGGGTATGTTATAGTAGGACTTGACCGACTTTCTTTCTTGTTTTGAATGTAGCTCCGAAAATACTTATGGAGTTAATCGCTGGGAACTAAACTTCTATATAACCTTGACCACCAATATTTCTCTAATGAGGCTGAATTTTTCGAAAGAATAGTACTCTGTAATTGTGGAATTTTCGTTATCGTCAATCGAATGATAAATCGATTTATACAAATCGAGTTGTCCCGGAATTTTTCTAGTGGGCTCATTTTTACGAATTCAGGGAAATACGTGTACAATTTTCTTCCAAAACTTTGCTTACAAAGCAAATTTTAAGTCAATCGAGTGAAAAACCATATTTTCCCCGTTAACAATTCTTCTGAAGCTTTTCCGGGAATTTTCCAGCCCTACGGTCCAATTTGCCAACATCGGAAAATGACTTCTCAATTTATTTTACTTACTATCCTTACAAACCGAGTTTCAAGTCAATTGGGAGAAAAATAGTTGTTAGGATGCGAAATTTTCGGGGAATTTTCCGACCCAAGGGGCAAATTTTCCAACATTGGAAAATGACATCTCATTTTATTTCACTTATTATTTATTCTTACAATCCGAAATTCAAATCAATCGGTTGAAATATAGTGTTTTCCCATGCAGAATTTTCCGGGAACCGCTATCGTTATAATTATCGTTATCCTTTTCGTTATCGTTATCGCTATTTCTTCTACTATCCTTACAAACTTAGTTTCATGTCAATCAGATGAAATTTAGTTTATTGCTTGCTGAGTTTCCGGAAGGTTTCCGACCCTAGGGTCTAATTTCCAAATTCTGGAAAATCACATTACAAATTAATTTTCTTACTGTCCTTACAAACGGAGTTTAAAGTCAATCGGATGAAAAATAGTTTTTCGGATGCAGAATTTTTCTGAAGATTTCCGACCCTACTGACGAATTTTCCAACATCGCAAAATGACACCTCAATTTATTTCACTAACAATCCTTACAAAATGAGTTTCAAGTCAATCGGATAAAAATAGTTTTTCGGATGCAGAATTTTTCTGGAGTTTTCCGGAGGGTCCTTCTATTTCGCTGTGAGCGGATTTTTCGAAATCTGGGAAATTTGACCCTACGGTCCAATTTTTCAACATCAGAAAATGGCATCTCACTTTATATCACATACTATCGTTACATACTGAGTTTCAAGTCAATCGGGTGAAAAATAGATTTTTGCATATAGAATTTCAGGGAATTTTCCCCATGGTCAGATTTTCCGAAATCGGGAAAACACTTGTCCAAGTATTTCGAGTACTTTGCTAACAAACCGAGTTTTAAGTCAATCGGATGAAAAATACAATTTTCCCCTTAAAAGCTTTTCTGACGCTTTTCCGGAAATTTTCCGGCCCTACGGTCAAATATTCCAACATCGAACAATTACATCTTGACTTATTTCACATACTATTCTTACAAACCGAATATCAAGTCATCCGGGAAAAATAGATTTTTGTATATCGACTTTTCCGGGATTATCTTTGTGGGCGGATTTTCCGAAATCGGGGAAACACGTGTCCTATTATTTCGCATACTTAGCTTACTTAGACTTAGTTTCAAGTCAATCGGATAAAAAATACAATTTTCCCCATACAAACTTTTCCGACGCTTTTCGGGCTTTTCCAGGTGGAATTTTCCAGAACCCCGTCTTAGTACGCACATTCACCACATAAGGAAACTTCTGTCCAAATTTCAGTTTTTATCTTTTACCGTTTAGGCTGTGCGATGATTGCCAATCAGTCAGTCAGTGAATCAGTGAACCAGTCAGGACAAACTCTTATATATAACAGGTTGCCTTTATATGTGAAGTTTCACAGATATGCTCGGTTACTAAATCAGATTTCCCCAGTTAAGCGTGTTAAAATCTTCTGTTCAAACTAGTTATCATACTATATCTTGGATTTGAAAATCCCCCACTCTTAGTTAAAAATGCAATCGTTTATACTAAAATATCCAAAATGACCTAAATTGGTGAACCGAACCTCATTTTTCGAAAAAGTGATCCGGTTTGGGTTTAGGTTCGGGGAGTCAAAAATGTAATAGAGCCCTGCATGAACATAATTTGATTCGAGTTTGTCAGTTTGTAAATTTTTGCAAAATGCCAGAAAGATATTTTCGAAAAACTGTAAGCTATTCAATATAAGTAGTAATTTGGCCGTCCAATTGGTTGAGACGGCATTCCATTTGAGTTCAAGCCCAGAGGCTGGCAAAATTTTTAAATTACAAAAAAAGTTTTTAACCATTTCCATGTTAAATTTAACTATTGCCAATATTAGATTTGAAGTGTGCGCTCTTTATATATGAGAATTCAATATTTAACGCTAAATCAATGGTGGAAATATTCAAGTCAAAGTGTAAATACTAAAATATCAGTGTTTTTCCCCTGAGTATATAAAATATAACCAGCATGATAAATTAGTAACAAATTGAAGCAAAAGCGAGCGAAGACGCTGGTAAATTAAGCTAGTTAAATATAGAATTGAAAAAAATACGGCAATGTGACCAGCAAATGGCAGGGAACATTTTGATTTATATGCTTATCAATCAATAATTATTTAAGTCCTACAGTAGTCACCATTAACTCGTAGATTAATAGTCATATTTTCTTTGAATAAGTCGTTCAGTTGCTGCATTTCCTGTTCACGAGAAAGCTCCTCGCCTATCTGCTGCCACAAGATCTCAAAATTAGTATCACGTGACATCGTCGATACATTAGCTTCACAAACCGAATCATCAAACGTAAATGAGTATTCATATCGGAATTCACACATTCTTATATTTTTTCCTTTTGAAATTAAACTTTACAAGCCTGTCGAAAATTTATAGAACTGATCTTTATATTTTGAATGAAACAATTAAATAAATTAAAGTAAGATCTGCTGAGCAAGATTTGGTTGATCGCGTCCTCTCAATAACAGCACGTCAGCTTAGTTTGAAAGTAAAATCTGAATGCGATTCATTTCACAAGTTTTTTCTTGGCTCTAGCTCTAGCATCATACTTTTGCATTTGTGTGTGTGTGAATAAATGAATACCAGAGTAAAATTGCTGATGTAGCATTTCAAGCAAACCGTCCCATGCACCAAGGCATACAGTAGCCGATTATATTTCATGTGTGTGCGTTTATATAAATATGTTTACTTACATTTTAGGGTACATTGAAAGAAACACTCAAAACAACAAACTTCCATGGTGCCAGCTTTCAAGATTTACATAAACTTCAAGGACCGTTTTGAAAAATCAAAAATTTTGGTATATGAAACTTTAAGAATCACAACATAATGCGGAGATCAAAAAAGAGCTTCCGCCATCGAAAAACTTCTTGCTAAATTATTTAAGAAATTCTTTCAAGCCCGAACGTTAAATACTCTGAAAAAATGCTTATAAAATGACTATCAATTAGCCAATCTATCCCTATCCTCTGGCAAATCGATAAATATTGCTGCAAACCATCTTTTTAAACAATAGTGAACTGCGCGAGAGGCAGGGGACCTCAAAACAAATTTAAAATAAACTTGATCACACTGTATAGGGTGAATTTTTAGCAACTTTTTTTCGCAACACTGTGTTTGGCAGCACAGCTGTTTTCGTATCACATGGTACTGTCAAACATGTTCAGTTTGGTCTAAAATTGTTTCTTGTTTAAAAAAGTTTTTTATCGGAAAATTGTGTTCAGCGAAGATGCTCATTTCTGGTTGAATGAATACGTGAACAAACAAATTTGCAGTATTTGGTGTGAAGAGCAGCCGGAAGCTTGTAAGAACTGCCAATAAAACCCGAAAAAATGCACTGTTTGGTGTGGATTATGGGCCTGCATCATTGGTCCTTATTTTTTAAAGATGACAAAGGAAGGAACGTTACTGTGAATGGAGAGCGGCACCGTGCAATGATTACCAACTTTTATTTGCACAATAACTTGGCTGACATGTGGTTTTAACAAGACGGTGTCACATGCCACAAAGCACGCGAGCACGGGCTATGTTTAGGCTCATATCTATAGCAACAAACCCGCACTTTTAGGCGCACTGGAAGCCAATATTAAAGAATTTATTCCTAACATACCAGCCGATGTGTTAGAGAGTATGCCGAAATTGGACCCAGCGTATGAACCATTTGAGGCGCAACCGCAGTCAACATTTACATGAAATCATCTTTAAACTTTAAATTATATAGATCGTTTCTGAATTTTGTGTGTTTTTAATCAAATCCGAAAAAATCAGCCTTTAATAAAAAATTCGGACCTATCCGAATTCGCTATATCCGTTACTCAAGGAAAACAATGATCAATAGCCTCTCCTTAAGTTAATTAACAGTGCATTATCATTTTAACATTTTATTAGCAAACAGCGCATGCAGCTCAGATAAGTATGCAAAGTTTTTTATAACCTTCACAACTGTGCCATTCCGATCCGATCTTAATAAAAATTTCAGAGATTGTAGATATTTAGCACATACACCACACTGCCAAATGATATCTAATACGATAAACGCTCATTTCACGATGTTAAGAACGAGAAATATTTTTTGTACCAAGCGTTGATGTAAGGGGTAGACAGACACATTGTTGCGTGTATATAGCCCACAATATAGAAAATGTCGACTTATAAACTAAATTCAAGTAGAAAGTTGAGGGTGATGTGAAAAAACTAATAACAAATTGGAATCAGTACAGCCCAAATACTATAGACAAATGGGAAACATATTTAAATATAAAAATTGCAAGTCAGTTTGTGATTTAAAAATTAAAAATAAATATTATTTTGTAATTTTGTTTAACAAAAATTATAACAGCTACGGTCCCTGGTTTTAAGACGTGAATCGCTTTCCTCTAGCCAATGATACAAATTAATTTGGGAATTCGAATCGTTACCCTGAAATGGTTTTTATATATTTTGACCCTCAAGTGATTCCGGATCGATATGTCCTTTAAGGATGACTTGACACAAATTGTACAACACGTATTCTGCAATTGCTCGATGATCTCTTTATATACCTGTCATGAATCTGCATTCCTTTCTTGAAAGTTGGTAACTAATTTGTCGTCCTATTGCATTGTATGTATTCTTTTTTAGCCGACACTCTCTGACACACTCTCTCTTACATTCGAATCTTCCAAATCCGACATTATAAATTTTTTGAAATTTTCTAAGAATGTTAAAGATATTTCAATGGTTTATAGGAATTAGATTCCCAAAGTTTCACATTACGACAGAAATCATAATATTTCGTAATGTGCCTTTATGAGCCACCGAACCGAAGCCGGTGTTCGCTCCTGGGTTCGAAGCCACATAACTTGTTGGGTTCGTATCGAACCGGGTTTATGTCAAACATTTTTTTTCCTGATGTTTTCAAATCCTTGTGTCCTTTTTTAAAAAAATATAACATTTTCTTTTTAGAAGTCTTGATTTATATACTCTGTAACGGAGATTCACAGAGTATATTAAGTTTGTGCAAAAGTATGTAAGAGCCAGAAGGAAGCATCTCCGACCCCATAAAGTATATATATATCAGAGCTGCAAACCGGTTTTGAACCGAACCGGATTGAACCCGGAATTCCGACTTTCAGATTACTGTGAACCGAACCTTGAACCGAACCTCTTAAGGTATTAAAGCTGAACCTGAACCTGTTTCGAACCCAAAATTTCGATTCGGTTCAACAAAAATTATAGATTTCAACTATTTCCCAGTGACTTCGTCTGTTATTCTGATGGAATTATCCACATTACTGTGGAAACACTTTTCATATGTGGACTACGAAATTGCATTTCACTCTAAGGGCTGTATCCAGAACTTCGAAGTTTGTATTTCATCACAATACTTTATATAAGTAGAAGCACTTTGTCATTGCTTTGATGGTCATGAGTTGTATGAAAGTGTTTCTATTTATATAAAGTATTGTGAAATTTCATCCCAACCCAAAATCGAGACAATTCCCTAACAGTTTATGTCGGTTGTAGGTCGCTTACTATATAAACGTGTATAAAGCTTGGCTGAACCAAGGTTCGAACCAAAACCTCGGCCCAAAAACCTTGAACCTCAAAATTCTGAACCTGAACCATTGGTAAATTTTGGTTCGAACCCGCGAGCCGGAGATCCGCGAAATTTTTTTGGTTTGCAGCCCTGATATATATACTTGATCAGCATCAACAACCGAGTCGATATAGCCGTGTCCGTCTGTCTGTTTGGTAGGAGATATTAAGATATAGAAGATTGACTTGTATGGGACAAAAACTTCTTATACTTGCTGGCAGATCAAGTTAACTTTCAATTTTGGTCACGTCATATCAGGGCTGTAAAAGAATGATTCATTTTTGAATGAATTCTAAGAATCTTTCAGGCATCGAATTGACATATTTGGAATTAATTCATTTTTTCCAAAAACAGAATTGTATTGATTTTGACTTAATTCATTGAAAAAATAAAGAATTGAATTGATTTTGTATTAAATCAAATGAATTAAACAAATTTGTATGTTCTTTCATTTGATATAAAACAGAATTGAATTAGCTTTGCTATTTCATTCATTTTGTCACATAGCCTGTTTCTGGACAGTCGGCATCTAGATTAAATATTTTTCAAATTAGATAATCTAGGGCAGTACCAAACAGTACCAGTTCTCCAAGCATTCAAAGAATTTGGCGTTTGGTGGAGACCTTTTGGAGAAGGGAGATAATGAATTTGCGCTGGATGAGGAGTTGACCTATTTAGCAAATCATTCCCTAAAGGTGGTTTTACCAAACCATATTAGATGTGCGTCTCACACTCTTAACTTGGTCGCAACTACCGACTTTAACAAATTGATTCCTTTTGCCTGTTAAATACATTTGCACGAACTTAGTGTACCCTTTTTTACTCTGCGATTAAAGGGTTTAAAATCTTTTCATAATAAAAACAAAACATGCATTAAAATTAAATCAATTCTTTTTATATCAACTGAATGAACATACAAATTTGTTTAATTCATTTGACTTAACACAAAATCAATTCAATTCTTTTCCTTTTAAATGAATTCAGTCAAAATCAATACAATTCGGATTTTGAAAGAAAAAGAATGATTCAAATTTTTCTTAATTCAATGTGAGTTAAAACTAAAAATGAATCATTCTTTTACAGCCCTGCGTCATATCTACCACAGTCTTAAAGAAAGATGGTTTTTCTAGAAATATTAACTAATCATCACTATTTATCGATCCACCAAAGGAAGTTGTCGAGTTATGATCAAAAGACTGTTCGCTGCTGCAGCGCAGTAGCAGCGCTGCTTTCAGCTGCTAAGAGTATAATTTCGTTGGTACAGAGTATGTTGCAGTCGGGCTTCACCGACTTTTTTTTCTTGTTTAAATATTATATTCGAGCTTTGTTTAAGCCTGTCGTTGGTATGTCTTTCGGTAATAATGGTTGGATGGATGGTTTAAACCAAAAAACTAAGACTTGAGAGAAGAAACGCTTGCGACTGATACTTGTGCTGTAGCTAAAACAACAAATGTGACATTTTAAAACATATATAATGATTAGAGGCGGATTTTGCATATTTTAAAACTGATTTTCATCCAAGTAATCCAAAGTAAAGGTGCACAACACTATATGATATGCTGGCTCTTTACGTTAATAAAATTCCAAAAATTCTGCACTCAATTTCAAGATGACTTAAATAATAATTTAACGAATTGGAAGGTCAGCAAAAGACAAATGTCTAATAATGATAGTTCTTTCAAAACCTGCCACAAAGGAGGCTGGTAGATCGTAGAGCTGTTTCAAGAGGAACCACCCTCTATCATCAGCGATCAATGCCTACCAACTGAACGTTTCTCAAAAGTCTCTCCATGCCTGCGGTGGCATAGCCGTTTGGGAATCCCAAAGCAGAATGCGCGCCTTTGTGTGTGTGCGTTTCCCCTAGTCTTGCTGTTTTTAGTGTGAGAGATACTCTCCCCGCTGCTAATAACGGTGACCAAAAAGTTTGTTTGCATAAATGCATTCAATCGGGAGTTTTAGTTGTTATAAATGAAACCATTTAATGTTTAGGCTCATACAACGACAAACAACGCCGTGCCTTGCGTTTTTAGTACATGTGACTGTTTTTTTGTGAACTTTATACTGAGTAAACCTGGTCCAGGGGAACACACACAAATGACGATTTGATTTTTAAGTATGGATCCGAAACTGAAATAAGCCTATTCGGATTGATACACGCTTTTCAGAATGTATTCAGCCCTTCGAGCTTGTATCAAGCTCAATCAAGTGCGACTCGCTTTTCAAATTTGAATCCCAAGGTCGACATATATTCAATATTCTTGAGCTTAATTTGAGTTCTTATTAAGAAGGTTAAGAATGTCGTTGGCAATCAAATTAAAGGTGCAAGCGGCACAAACTTTCCGATCTTTATGAAAATTTGTGAGATTGTACATATTGGCCACATGCACTATACTGCAAAATCTCGACGAGTAAAAACGGTATACTGAAGTCGTGCAAGTGTATGTAACAGGCAGAAGGAAGCATCTCCGACCCTATAAAGTATATATATATCCTTGATCAGCATCAATAGTCAAGTCGATATAGCCAATCCCGTCTGTCTGTATGAACACATAGATCTCAGAGACTAGAAGAGCTAGAGCCACCAAATTTAAAAGTAGACCACTATTGTCTGAACGCAGATCAAGTTTGTTTCAAATTTTGACCACGCCCCCTCCCGCTCCCGCAATAAAAAATGTTGAATATCTCCTACAATTTGTAAGCTATCGAGCTCAGATTTTGCAGTATAGTGCTTTTTCCTAAAGATCGGATAATAAATGGCAGAGTTAAAAAACGTTGCATACTTATCTGCGCCGCATAAGGTTATTAAACACTAATTGCCCTGAGTAACGGGTATTTCGAAGACAGGCAGGGCCGTCTCTAACTTACGCTCTCGTTCATTTATAGTTTAAAATCGGATTTTAAATGCTATTGCTCATGACAGCAGTTCTATACTATAAAAAGAATTACATTCATGTTACATAGTTATGGCAAGTCTGCTCATTGCACCTTTCCCTAAATGAAATTACAGGAACTGCAAAGGTGTACATATGTTTACACCAACTTTCTAATTTTCTTTCCTTACATTATATACGGCCCTGTCTACGATAACAATATTGCTTTAGCTACCAAAAAAATATATATATAAAACTCACCCGGCGATATGCGCTTCAGTTTTCTGGTCTCGATTCCTGGTCCAGGTCCAGAGTACCTTCCCTGATAGCTATGACCATGGATATGCCCATGCCCATGGCCTTGCCGTTCGTCTTTCAGTGGACTCTGGGTATAACGGGAGCTCCGGGAGTCACGCGCACCTCCAACGCTTGCTCCTCCACTACCACCTCCGCTGTACAATAAAGTTGGCGGAGTTCGTGGAGAGGTGGCGGCGTAACGCGGTGAACGATGCCGATTGTTTGCCTGCTTATTTGTGACGGTGACTTGCAGTGATGCGTTGGGCGTAGTCGAGGCAGATTCACCGTAGTAAGAGGCATTATTACTATTGGGACGTCGTACGGGCGGTGGAGTTCCAGGACCTGGACCCGGCGATATGGGACTGCTTTCTTTGTGGGTGCTCACCGTTCGAGCTGCCATACTTTTACCAGGCATAGCGGAGGGTGGCGGAGTGGGAGTCGGCGGTGTGTACCGACGGTCCAGTAACGCGTTAATATCGTTGTCCGACATTGAATCCAGGCTGGAATATGACTTGGCCCTTTTCCGCTCCTTCTTTCGCTTCTTGGATTTCTTTTTTGACTTGTGTTTGTGCTTGTCCTTCTTTTGCTTCTTGCGTTTCTGCCGCTTCATTTCGGCCTCCAATTCATCGGTGTCAATTGAATCGCTGGACATGTATAGCTCGCAGCCCCAAAGTTCGTCTTTGGAGGTCGAGGCCTTGCCTTCGGCAGTGCGTTCTCGATGATTTGACGAGGATTCAGAGCCGGGGACCAAGCTCAATCTGCTTCTACTATTGGCCAGGTCCTCTCTTCTAGGGAAAGAAAGCTCATTGAATAAATTGGTTTGCTATAGTTCGGGCAGCGAATATCGTTTACCTGTAGCTGCCTTCTACTCCTCCTCCTTCCCCTGCGTCCTTATCCATTGCGTTTTTGGTGAAGCGCAGGACAGAGTCCCCAGCTTGCTTTGGTTTCTTGCTAAGCGCAGCAGCATCCGAGTCGATTTCTCCCGCCTCCGCGTCGGAGAAATCCTCCGAGCTAACGTCGGAGTACTCTACCAGAGCTCCAGAGGCCGCCGCTGCCGCGGAAGAGGCATGCATCTTGTTGGAGGCAGCCCAGCCGGCGGATCGAATTATTATTGTACAAATTCGTTGTTTTTAATGTGGGTACTCAGTTGCAGGTTGTTTCAACGTGTGCACTCGCGCTTTTCCGGCATCTGAATTGGCGTGAAGTTTTTTGCAGTTTATTTCGCTTTCGATTTTCACTATTTACATCGCGAGCCGAGCTGTGGTGATTAGAGAATTACTGGATTAGACTGTTACATAGCACAGCATCAAATGGGATAAGGATTAGTCATCAAAGTAGGCTAGCACCAGTGGGCTCAGCACACAGACAATAAGTTGCGTTTAGTTGTCGTTTTGAGTTTTTGGTCGCTTAAAATGAATATAAAAAGAAATATGTCACTTGTCATTTTAAGGTTATAAAAGAAATGTCGAGTGTGACCAGTCAATGAGATGGATGAAAACGCATAAAATGCCACGTTCAGTAAGACTGTAAAATATTTATTTTTAAGTATAGCAGCGATTAAAATTACAAGATGACTTTTAAAAGCCATAACTTAATGTTTCATCATTTCAGAGCTATCAGGATTTAGGACAATCCGTATTTATTTTGGACACATTTTCCAACACTTGTCACACTTAGGCGAAATGACGAATTATTATTGAGCATGTGTGTGTACAAGTCAAATACACGCACACATTCACAGTTTATTGTTCTTGTTGAAGGAATGATTTTACGATTTCACGTTCAACAATTATGCAAACTTGGTTCTCGCAGACATCGTTATGACAATACATATGCAAATATGTACATAGATGCACTGATACGCGCCCGTACGCACTTTTAGTTTGTCTTTGCATAACACGTTTACTCGGTTAATGACTTTGATACCTTTTTTTATGCGCCAGCATTTGTCTCAAGCAATTTGTTTTATATGTATATATTCTAATGTTAATTACATGTTTCATGAGGCATTATAAAGGTACGAGTACCATTAGAAGTTTATTGTAAAGTAGAAGAATTGGCTGACAATTGTTCTCTTGCCTGTTGACCAGGGCTACCGTAACAGTGTGACCGGGTCTTCTACTCAAAATATGTTAAAATTAATTACAGTTAAATTATTTATTATAATTCGTTGTCTCAAAATATCTTAAAGTATAAAATATATTATAATTTATTGAACAGAATTCAATTTTTCTTTCTTATCACATACGGCCACACTGGTGCAGTGCTGTAAGAGTCGAAAATGTCTAGTGATGAGCTATATTGCTATGATAGCCGTGACAGATCCCAAATAATTAAGAAAATAAATGATTGCAATAGAAAAGCCACAAAAATATTGGAGAGTATACCGTACCGCGTCAAAATTATGTAGCTCCGAAACAAATCTGAAACGACGCAGGGCGAAATAGCTAACAGAATGATAGCACAACTACAGGATAGCTTAGAGCTACGACGCAAAAAGTAAAAACAGTCTCCCAACTAGTTGAAAACAGTTCAAATATGTAAGCCGGACTATGATGGACTAGTTCTTCCTTACGGTTCACACAAAACTTCTCATAGTCTTATGCGCAGAACATGTATCAATGCAGTCAAAAAAAAGTTAGCATGGAGCATCAGCCAGCCCGAAAGTGCCAATTTTTCCTAAATTTCCTTAGTTTATGGACAATTTTTAAACTCTGTACCGTAAGTACATAGAGTATTATAAGTTTGTGCAAAAGTATGTAACATCCAGAAGGAAGCATCTCCGACCCCATAAAGTATATATATTCTTGATCAGCATAAACAGCCGAGTCGATATAGCCATGTCCGTCTGTCCGTCTGTCCGTCCGTCCGTCTGTCTGTCTGTCCGTATGAACGCACAGATCTCAGAGATGGTAAGAGATAGAGGTTTGACATGTATGGGACATGCTTCTTAGGTCTGCAGGCAGATCAAGTTTATTTTCAATTTTGGCCACGCCCCCTCCCGCCCCCGCAATTTAGAAAAAACGTCATATCTCCCACAGTTTTGAAGATAGATGGCTTGTTCCTTCTGGACATATTTAGTTATTAGGATAACTTATCGATTCGCCAAAGAAATGAAGAAGATCGGATGAACGGTTTCCGAGTTATAATCAAAAGACAAATTTTCTTGGTACAGAGTATATTATTGTCGGGCTTGACCGACTTTCTTTCTTGTTAAAATTTAATCACCATGTACAGACCAGAGCGGGACGGTAGAAAGTTTTAGAAAGCCTACGTGATCTAACATAGACCTTACATAAAAATTCAAGCAAACTTACAAAAATAACATTCATGTACTATATTAATAGATTCAAGCAAATACCTCCCAATATTCTTGTACTTGATGTCAAACAACCCCAATACAACAATTTATGCATTGGGCTTATGTTAAAGATATGTATGATGTAACTGGTTTAAACTAGTATGTATGTTATTATTGCTTCACTTTTAATGTAAGGTCTATAATTATAGAAATATAATTTCTATACTCATTTTAAGCATTAATCTAGTCGAACTACCAAAAATTGTATTTAATTTTTTTCGGACCAACAGGCTGTAACTTTGTCTATCCAGCTGATATAAATTCAAGATTAATGAAAATAGTTATTGTATAATAATAATTAGTGTTTAATAACCGCATGCGGATCAGATAGGTATGCAACATTTTTTAACTCTGGCATTTATCATCCGATCTTTATGAAAATTTGTGAGGTGTAGAATCTAAAATTTATGTGGTCGGAGATGATTTCTTCTTTGCGTTACAAACATCTGAACAGTTTTAATATACCCTCTACAAGGGGATAAAAATGAGATTTTAAGTAGTTGGCACTGATGTCTATGACTTGGTAGATTTACCTCAGATTTGATTGAAATAAACCTAAATAAAAACCCGAATAAAGGATTCACTTAAAGTAATCAATATAGGGATGACTTAATTATACTCTGTACCAGAGGCACACAGAGTATGACAAGTTTGTGTAAAAGTATGTAAAAGCCAGATGGAAACATCTACGAACCTAAAAGTTGTTGATTCTTAATCGGCATCAAAAGCAGAGTCGATATAGCCATGCCCGACAGTCTTTTCGCCTGTATGAGCCTGTATGAAGTATGGGACGAAAACTTCTTAATAGCAATGGGCAGTACTTCACACAGGTGGGTACAGCGTTTGTTATAGTCGGGCTTGACCGACTTTTTAAATTTTTTCCCACCTTTCACGATTTTTAACGTAAGGAAATCCAATAACAATTATATATGCTAAGTTCGGTGGTTTTAAGGTTTATTTAATTTTGTGGTTTCACATTAAAGCTATCAGAAAAAACTATGGAAAAAAAAATTCTCTCTCAGAATAACACATTTTAAAAGCTCTTCAAACATTTTGACTAATTGTTATAAATAATTCAATCAGGCCTAAATTTCGCACATTGCTTATATGGCTTACACTATATCGTGAGCCACGACATGCGCGCATCTCCATTGCAGCTGGCTCAGTCACTGTGGAGCAGTCACAGTTTCGCTGATGCGGCGCAACTCGATTAGTTTTAAAGCGGATAATTTGTCTAGCCAAAGTTGATACTGATTAATTTAATTCTATAATATTCCTATTTTAGTCTACCTCCTTATCTTACCAAAAAAAATATTTTTAACTCCGTAGATCGGTTGTGATCACATCCTTAGTGCTGGGAAGGTTGTGAGTAGTTGTAATTTTCGCCACTTTTACAACACTAGAAAGGTAGCGTTTTGTTTTAAAAATTTTCAGCTTGTTTTGTTTGTTTACATGGGTGTTTTTAAAAACATCTTTAATTTAAGTAATACGATCATAATCAGAAGTAAACTAAGCAATCTAATAAAACTATGTTATCCTGCCGAAATTATGGAGAATCAATTGATGTGAGTACGGTCCGGATTGCTGTGTTGGAATTTGTGCAGTAACTTGGCGTCGTCTTGTTTGTATCTGTAGGAATATGAAGTACAGCACTTGCTGGGCAAGGGAGGCTTCGCAAGTGTTTACAAGGCTCGATGTCTGCGTACACATCAGGATGTGGCCATTAAAATGGTAACTATTGAAAGATTGCTGATTTGTTTAAGAATATGTTTTTAATTTATTTTCTTGCTGTGTGCAGATTGACAAGAAGCTTATCCAGGGCACCGGTCTTTCGAGCCGTGTTCGCCAGGAGGTTGAGATACACTCGCGGCTAAAACATCCTTCGGTCCTGCAGTTATATACATTCTTCCAAGATGCCAACTTTGTGTACTTGGTCTTGGAACTGGCACACAACGGCGAACTGCATCGGTATATGAACCAGCAAATGATGCGTCCTTTTACAGAGGAGGAGGCGTCGTCCATATTGCGGCAGGTGGTGACGGGACTTTTGTATTTGCATTCGCACAACATCATGCATCGTGACATCTCGCTATCGAATTTGCTTCTGAGCAAGGACATGCACGTAAAGATAGCTGACTTTGGCCTCGCCACACAGCTCAAGCGACCAGATGAGAAGCACATGACAATGTGCGGCACTCCCAACTACATCTCACCCGAGGTCGTTTCCCGTTTGTCGCACGGCTTGCCAGCGGATGTCTGGAGCGTGGGTTGTATGCTGTACACACTGCTTGTTGGCCGACCCCCGTTCGACACAGATGCCGTACAATCTACACTCAATAAGGTTGTCATGTCCGAGTACATCATGCCATCGCATTTGTCTTTCGACGCTCGGAATCTGATAGAGAAATTGCTAAAGAAAAATCCCCAAGAAAGAATCCCACTGCAACAAGTCCTCAGACATTCCTTTATGACAAAAAGAGCATCAACAACAGCAGAAACAGCATATCCATCACCTGGAGCTTCTGACGTTTATAGCCATGGCCAAAGCATAAGCAGTGCCGACAGTGGAATTGTCACTTTTGCTAGTAGTAAGTCGAGTTCTGATCATGTTATTCTAATTAAGAAAAGACGTTCAATTCGAGAAAAATTTTATAAGTGTTTGGGACACAGAAAACACACATGAATAAGCATAACCCTTTACTTATTACCTACTTGATACCAGTCTTTAATGAGTGTCTGAAATATAATAGGCCCTCCCGATTCCAAAACCAAAGTTTTAGTTTAGTCCTGCCCCTTTCCCGACTTGTATCTTTAAATCGATCACGTTCTGGTCCAGACATTGCATGTTAAGTTCATAAATAGATTGTTACATACTTCCAGAGTATTTATTGTTCCCAGAAGTCTGCAACGAGCAGAAATGATAATTTTCCGACCTCATTAACTATATTCATGCACTTTGCAGATGACTCAAGAGGCTCTCAGCGGTTACGTTCAATGGACAAATCTGCACCAGTGTCAGCTCCACAAATGCTCCCACACATACAGGAAGAATTTGGATATTGGCATCAGAATAACAGGTCAGAGCATCACCAAGAACGCGGGCTCAAATATGCAGAAAATGGCGCACCTTCGGACCTTGCTGAGTGGGAGCGATTGGGTAGCATTGCATTGCCACCAGCACCTGTCATAAAGGAACGTATTGCAGTACCTCCATTAAACACCAACCGACTGCAGCCCACACGCTACAAGACAAAGAATGCTATCATGAGCATTTTGCGCGATGGTCAAGTAGTCCTCGAGTTTATAAAATTCAGAGGCAAGCTGAACGAGGATCGCATTACTGATATCTGTCGCATATCCGAGGATGGACGTCGCATCAGAATCTATCAACCTGACCCAGGGCGGTAAGTGCGGACCTTTCCAATCTTTCAAGTGTATTCAAAAAATTCGTAACCCTCAAAAAACCGTTGCGTTAACGAAAGGCTCTATAAAATTTACCTTTCCCAGCGACAAATCGGGCATTTTTTGAGGTTAGAAACTATCTCGATTATACAACTATTGCCACCTTTAGGTGGCTAAGTCGGAAAGACGGCATTTCAGAAAATAGAACGGCTCCAATGAAGAATATGGTTGACGTTTGGTTTAGCTGAAATAGCGCAAAACTGCAACCTTACTTGAGTTTATGAAAATATTAAGTAGATGCTGTTTTAAAATTTTAATTTTACTTTCAAAATATCGAACAGAGTTTACAAGAGCATCAGAAAATATGTCATCACATAAATGCAGTCGCTGCGCATTATAAAAGCAGAAAAGAAACACTGACAAGACGTTCATACTAATATTCATTTAGCTATCTCCAACCAACCGCTTACCAGTTATGAGCGATCGCCTTGGTTTATAAATGAAAGTCAATTTTGCAAAGTATCATCGAAGAATCTAATGAAACCTTTAAGAACAACAAGCTTGAAAAGATTGAATCTAAAACGATGTGTTTCTGAAAATAAAATGGTAGAAGCTTTTTAGGTACTATTTCCGTTTGTCTATGAAGCCCTGATTTACAAGATAGCCACAGAAATGACTTTATGTAGGTCAGTCTATAAGACAAAAATTTGTATAATACTTACATATTTTGATATACTTAAACGTAATAAATCCTGTTGATTATGATTGATTATTGAGCCCTGAGTTACAAGAGAGCCACAGAAATGACTATAGACTAAATTTTTTTGATATGCTTAAATGTAATTAATCTTGTTAAGAGGTAGTAGTGCCTGCTGTGCAAGAGGTCGAGGGTTCATTCCCGCCTCCGGGCGGGAAATGAAACCGAACTGTTCGCAGTTCCGGATCAGCGCATGCGAAGGGTTGATGGAAATGGCGTAGGCAACCATTTTGCTAAAATATAATTCGATATTGATTCGAACATTCATTCAAAAAAAACTGTTTTCTATTTCGCTAAGAAACGAGAACACCAAAATGCGAACGATTCGAAACTGCAATCCATTTGCTTTTGAATTCCACTCGTAAATGGAAACAGGCCTGGATGTCTGAGTAAGAAACAACAACAACCAAGAGAAATCGTTTATTGCCGACGACTCTTCAGCGCTGTGTGCAATGTTGTTGCCATCAATTTCGAAAGAGCATATGAGAGAAAAAGAGAGAGACATACATAGTTTTTGTTGCAATTTCGTTTTGCGTCAGTCCAATGCGTATAGCTGAAGCGTTTGATCAATCTGGATCTAAAAAAATACTTTTCCTGAATTAGACCCCGTTTCCGACCGTATGTTTTGACCGACCGACGATTTTGACCAAACTTTGTAGAATTAGGCTAAAAAAATTACCAAATGCCAAATTTCTAAGCGGTTCCATTAAAAACCAAAAATGTGTTTTAACTAAGAGTATATTTCAGACCTATCTGTTGTGTGACAGGCATATCATATAATTGTTTTGAAAACCAATAAATACGCTGCTTGAAGATGTTTTCATTCGCTTCATTAATTAACCAGACTGAGCGTATGCTGACCCCAAAAACATATGGCAATTTCCACTGAAAAATCCCCAGAGACCAAAAAATGCACAGTACATGATATTTTCCAGCTGTTTGGCTGAAAATGCTATAAAAACTGTTCCTCAAAAGCCATTTAGTTTTTTTTTTGATTAATTATAGATGATTAATGTTAATAAAGTTGCAGAGTTAATCTTAGTTTCGATTATTTTTCATTTCAGCGGATTGCCCATTAGGGAAGAACCGCCGTCAGATTCCCATATACCTGGAGAGGAGTGCGTTTTTAGCTATGACACCTTGCCCAGCAAACACTGGAAGAAATATATGTACGCGGCTCGATTTGTGGACTTGGTCAAGAGCAAAACACCAAAGGTCTCCTATTTTAGTGCAATGGCCAAATGTCATTTAATGGAGAACATGGTCGATTTTGAGATGTGCTTCTACTCCGGAGCGAAACTGTTGAAGGCATCCTCCGGCGATGGACTTAAGCTGTACAGTGACTACGGCATGCTGTTATCAGATCATGGAAGTTCCGAGGCAAAGAAGATGATTGAACATGGGAACGAGTGTTTCGAACACTGCATCAACATCTGCAATGCACTGGAGCCGGCCCAACAATCAAATAGCCAGAACACATGTTTTCCCGTCACAATTGGGCGACGCCCATGTACAAATGTTCAGTCTTCTCAACGATTTGATGGGCTGAAGGATACCACAAATTTTGCGTTTTCCACCCCCAAGTCGCATCAGGTTAGCACACATTACTTACTACGCTTATACGAAGGCATTTCATTCTGATATAGAGCCACCACAATATATAATATGATGCGTATTTAATAAAACGGCATCTACATTGTCTATTTTGTTATTAAAATAACTGATAGTATTTACCCAAAGATTTATTAACTCAATGGTAAAATGCTATGTATAAGCAAGACAAATTTTTAGAGTTCCTTATCTCCATATTTATTTGTGTAACTATTTATTTCAGGGCTCTATTAACTTCTCCATGAGCACTATCTCATCGGTGCGCAATGGCAGTGGAAGTGACTTTAGTAGCGCACATTCAAGTGCTTCTAGGGCACAAATGATGGCTGCTCAACAGAATGTTCCCATAAAGCGTTTAAACATTCCCGCCGTGGGCATTGCAACTGAGGTAAGATTTTCTTACTTATCTTAGCCAGAACTATTCTTATTTCTTTATACAAACAGCTGTCCCATGGTATTGTGCAAGTACAATTCCATGACGGATCCTTAATATCAGTTATACCAGATGCACAGGGTGGTGGTATAACATACACACAACCCAATGGAGTCTCGACACACTTCAGTCAACATGACGATCTGCCACTAGGAGTCCGGGATCGGATTACTCAAATGCCAGAGGTGCATCTAAGACTTAAATGCGCACCGCTGTTAGGCAGCTACAGGAAACTTGACTGCAATGCAATGACACCGAAGTCTGCGCCTTGCTACAATCGAATTCTAATTTAAATAGATGCATCCGATCGAGTAATTTACTTAAGATGAAAGTTTTTGTACCATAAAAACCAAAATAAGTAGTTTTTAAAGAATAAAGTGAAATATATAATTTTAATCAGAGATTTAAACCGAAACGGTTAAGATAACAGTTTATGTCAACGGATATCGGTTATTATTATGGCTATGGTCATCAGCAGAAACCTACTGCTTATACCAAGCAGAGGTGGTGGCCAACCAGGAAGCAGCCACCAGTGCTGGTATTTATATCAGCATCAATAGTCGAGTCGATAAAACCATGTCCGTCTGTCCGTCCGTCCGTAACACAAAATATATTTTTCTATACACATGGAATGACCCATATGTATACAGTATGAGTTCGGAGATGCATACTTCTGGCTGTCACATATATTTAAACCAAACCCAATCAACTCTTTATACCTTTGGTACATAGTATTAAGCATAACGTTGAACCGTAAAAAAGCGCCAAGTAATTTGTCAAATTTATATCCTCTTAATGTAAATTTTATTTATGGTTCATTGGCGAATTTTGATCAATATGGTAAGTTTGTCTCTGAATTTGTGATACGTGTGTAATTTATAGAGGTTTATGTTACACCTTAGAAATGTGTGGTATAAAATATAATGTATGTATTGTTGTATATAAATATATTATAAAACTACGTTGTCTAGAATGTATGTATGTAAATACTATCCGCAGTGCGCAGTATTCAGAAATATGTCAACATCGGTACAAGTATATGTGGTATGTGAATTATATAAAAATGACATTTCGTTCAAATAGGCCGATTGTATTGCTTCTCGTTGGCGAGTAGATGCTGATATAAACAAGAAAGATGAACGATTGGGGCAGAAATTCAGGAGTATTTGCATGCATGGGAGTTTAAGTAGCATTGTAATAAAAGTCTTGTCCTGCAAACCACTTGTTTGCCCTCTTCTTTAATTAAATCTTTATCAGCAATTCAGAAGAATCAATTTGAGCATCATTTGTTTCAAATATTGTACGTCTTTATTGTGTGTATGTGTTGTAACATAAAAGAAAAAAACATGGTGAAAGAAAGCAAAAGTTCTTCAAAGGAAAAAACATGATAGTTATGGACGGAAAATTGTAACTAGTTTGCCTTATCTCATCGTTTGAGGATCTGTTGCACCGACCATTTAGCAATGTGGCAAACACTGAATGTCAATCGCTAAGCTCCTTTTTTACTCCTCCTCTGAAGTGGGGGGCTTTACTTTGCAATCTAATAAAATTGAATTCTCAGTTGCAATTGGATCGGATGTCGCATATTTGTTTTGTGTTAAAATCATCGCTTTGGTAGTTTCGTGTGCATTGCAGGTCTATGTCGATGTCTAAACATAAACTTAATTGAAGACAAATGGTCCATAAAACTAAATTGGTGAAACTACAAGTGTAACTGTATTCTTAGGTCTAAACACAAAATAATAAGTTTGTCGTGTTGTGGTATTCGTTGCATTTTAGTGTCGTTGTGTGCCAATGTCGTTGGGAACGCCTCACTGCTCTTTAAGCTCAAATTGAATCTTCTGAAATATGTCCTAGAAGCGATCCTTCGACGTGGCACTGTACTCGAGCTCGTTCAGGTTTTGCATTTCCTGGAGCTCTTGGAATTTCTCGTGGTCACGAATGTGCGCATAGTTAGCAGAAAGGCACATCAGATAGTGCACCAGGCTGAGAATGACCAAAAGCGTGGAAAGCGTGGCCAATATAAACATGACCTCAGCGTTTTCAACCCCGTCCTTGCAGAATGCCTTTATCTCGTATTTCTCGCAAACTTTCATGTCTTCGAGCTTAGTGTTTGGTGGAAACATAAAATCTATAATAGAAGAAACATAAAATGGAAATAAAACAATCCTCTCAGCCACTCAAAAGACTACTTACGGAATTGCGTCAAGTCTATACAGCTCAGCGAACGCTCCACGCTGGAGCACATGTTCCAGAACATTGTGTAAATGAACGTCACGACTACCAAAAAACACAGAATGAGGCTCCAAACAAAGTTGAGCAGATATGTGATGCCCATCAGGACGGCGCAGGAGATGCGGCCGCCAACCCGAGATCGCCACGCCCTGTACACCTTGTAGCGCGTAGAGCCGGTAGCCAGGAATCCCACGAAAAGTATCATGAAGCCCAGGGCTGCCATACCAGCAGCAATGATGACAAATATCATCTGCACTGCTTCAATCCTGGAAACAATGTTCAATTAGAGCCGATTTGCAGAGTACGACTCTTGGACCACTCACCAAATCAAACGGAGATGAAACACTTGATCCATCATGATAACAGTAAGCGAAGCGCCGCGGTACATAGTGAAGCAGAAGATGCCTACGCCAAGCAGACACATAAGCGTAGCTATTAGCGTGGCGTATGGAATACGCGCCATGCATGATTGGCAACAGTCACCTGGGAAAAATTAAGTGAGCAAGTTGTAAACGGGTCGACTGGGTAGTTTCTAGGATGCCAGGAGGCAATTACAATGTCAGTTTTGTGATTTCAATAGATGTCTCTACTGTGACCATTTGGCCGATATTCGAAATAACCAAAGTAATGCATTTCGTACTCTGAGTTGGAAATAATTTAAAGTTCATGGAATGGAATGGAAACCGGTACGGAAACGAAACCAATCTATACTGAACTGCTAATTAGTTTCCGCAAAGTGAAAATTAAATGTTTGAAAATAATGAATTGAAAGTAATGGTATAATGACTGATCCACTGATAACAAACAAGTTTTTGCCAATAAGACTACGCTTCTGACTCTACTTTTGTATGACAGCTATACCATATAGATGCCCGATTTCGACCAAATTTGGCAGAATTATGTAGAAACATTAAAAACTAGTAAATACGGAGCTTTGACCGTTTGTCCGTCCGTCCGTCTGTCTGTCTGTTTCTACGCGAACTAGCCTCTCAGTTTTAAAGCTATCGAGCTGAAATTTTGCACAGAGTATTCTTTTTGCTGCACACTACTAGTATTTTGGAACCGACCGGATCGGATGACTATATCTCATAGCTCCCATAGGAACATTCGGTCGGAAAACAAGTCATAGTATGAAAAACTTTATTCTTTTCAATGGAAACGTCTCCAAACTTTGTAATCGTAGGTTTTTATGTTTTTTTTTAAATTCTACCAAGTTTTTTTTAAAATCGGACATCTATATGGTATAGCTGCCATACAAGAGATAGGTCTGAAAAACAGTCTTAGTTATAAAAAAATTTTTGTTTTTAATGGTAGCATCCTGCAATTTTATATTTGTTTGTTTCTCATGCTTTTACATAATTCTACAAGTTTTTGTCCAAATCGGATGACTATATCATATAGCTCCCAAACGAACGATCGGTCGGAAAATGGAAAAAAGTATATTTCAAAATATTTAAGCGAGCACTTGCAAGGGTATAAAAACTTCGGTACTATTGAACTATAAAAAAGCATAGAAAATCTATGAATACGTTTTTTTCTCACTAAAACTAGTTTTCCGACCGATTGTTCCTAAGGAAGCTATGAGATAAACTCATTCGATGCTGTCGGAAAAGAAAACTCTGTGCAAAATTACAGCTCGATAGCTTCAAACCTGAGAGACTAGTGTGCGTAGAAAGAGACAGACGGACGGACAAAGCTCAATCGACTCAGCTCTTCACCCTTATCAAGAATGTATATAGTTAATTGGGTCGAAAATGAATATTTCTATGCGTTGCAAACTTCAGGGTTTAACATAGCATGAACGCCTTTACCGTGTGAACTATCAGAAAATAAATAGATTTTTATTTGTAGAAATGACAAAATCGATTTTGAGGTCGCGGTTCAAACGATAGTGTCGTTGATTCTGGTCGTTTGGCGCTTTTTTCGTCAAATTGGTCGAGAAAAACTTGAGTTATCGTGTGAGCATGTATGAAAAACGTGGCTTTAAAACAAGAAAGAAAGTCGGTCAAGCCCGATCATAACATACTCTGTACCAACGAAATTATAGTCTCAGCATAAATTTTGATGCTGCAGTGCCAGCTGACAGCAGCGCTGCTCCTGTTTAGAAGGAACGAACCATCTATCTTTAAAACTGTGGGAGATATGACGATTTTTCTAAATTTCCCAATAAAATTACACTTTGATTTTAATAATTTTCTAGTTAATATGAAAATTCTAATAGTAATTCTAATATGTTCTTAGTTAAAATAAAGTCATTCATATTCAGATCTAATATGAAAACTTGCATTTGCGAATTGAACATGTTTTTAGTTAATTATACCATGCACTTTTTTTGCAGTGTACATAGAATATATTAATTTTGTGCAAAAGTATGTAACAGCCAGAGGAAGCATCTCCGACCCTATAAAATATATATATTCTTGATCAGCATCAACAGCCGAGTCGATATAGCCATGTCCGTCTGTCCGTGTGTCTGTCCATATGAACGCACAGATCTCAAAGATGGAAAGAGATAGAGGTTTGACATGTATGGGACATATGCTTCTTATGTCTGCAGGCAGATCAAGTTTATTTTCAATTTTGGCCACTCCCACAGTTTTTTAGTTATCAGTATAACTTATAGATCCGCCAAAGGAATGGAGAAGATCGGAAGAACGGTTTTCTAGTTATGATCAAAAGACTGTTCGCTGCTGCCGCGCAGTAGCAGCGCTGCTTTCAGCTGCTACTGCAGCATCAAAATGTATGCTGAGCGTATTATTGTCTTGGTACAGAGTATGTTATAATCGGGCTTGACCGACTTTCTTGCCTTAATTTCTTTTTTTAAAGTTATTTTTTATACCCTTGCAGAGGGTATATTGAAATGGTCCAGATGTTTGTAACGCATAGAAGGAAGCATTTCTGACCACATAAAGTATATATATTCTTGATCAGCATGACGAGCTGAGTCGATATAGCCATGTCCGTCTGTCCGTCTGTTTCTATGCTATCTCCTCCGTCAGTTTTACAGCTATCGCCACCAAACTTTGTACGAAGTCTTCTGGTCCAAATACGCTGCACATTTGTCGGAACCGTCCGGATCGGATGACTATAACATATAGCTGCCATAGGAACGATCGGTCGAAAAACTAGTTCTAGTGAGAAAAACTTTTTTGTTTTTAATGCAATCGTCTCAAAACTCAGTATTTACTAGCTTTTAATGCTTCTCCACGATTCTGCCAAATTTGGTTCAAATCTATATCTATATAGTATAGCTGTCATACAAAAGTAGAGTCAGAAAAGTAGTCTTATTGGGAATAACTAATTTGTTTTCAGTGGATATGTCCTTCAAATTAGCTAGAAAACGTGCTTCGGCCGAGCCGAAGTTTACTTTCCTCTATTTTTATCAGGGATGCAAACCAATCGAAAATAAGTACTGGTTCGGTTCAGTGGTTCGCAGAATTTCTGAACCGCCGGTTCGGTTCAGTACATGGTTTTTGGAGCTAACTGAACCGCGGTTTCGGTTCGGTTCAGTGGTTCACAAAGGCACTTAAAGAAATATTATAATTTCTGTAAAAATGTGACTATTCGAACACTTTTGAAATTCAATTCTTCTAGTCCATTTGAATATCTTTAAAATCTTTAGAAGAATGTGCATATTATTATGTCGGACTTTCAGAATTCGTCTATAAATTCCTAGAGGAATGCCCTTCGAAAAGAGAGAATGTCAGCTAGAAAAGAATACGTCCCATGCATCTTACATACCCTATTAATCAAATCATACGAAAAAAACTCTGCTGTCTAAGATTGAATTAAGGTAAAGAAGATTGAATTGAAAATATTGTCTACTAGAGGAAAAAGACATATTGATGACAGGAATATTAGGCGATAGGCGGGCCATTACAGAAGACTTACAGTATTACAAGTTGTAAAATTTGTGTCAAGTCATCCTATGTATAAAAATTATCTTCGATTTAAATTCCCAAATTAATCAAAAACATGGGGAAGAGCGATTCCCCCTAAAACTCGTGGGAAAGCTGAACCGAACCGAACCGTTTTCTTTTGTGGTTTTCGGTTCGGTTCAGCAATTCTGATAGGAAGCCGGTTCGGTTTGCGGTTCGGTTCACTAGCTGGAATATGCGGTTCGGTTCGGTTCAAAACCGGTTCGGTTCAGAACCGGTTTGCATCCCTGATTTTTATACTCTGTACCGTAGGTACATAGAGTGGGTTTCAGCACCCATAGCCCCCCATTCAGAAAATAAGATTATTTCATCTCAAAACAAGAACAGAATGTGCTCTCAAATTTTTGAAAACAAATGTTCATCACCGAAAAGTATAAGTATCCATTCAGACGTGCGGCTTGGCAACAGCCTAACGAGCTAACACGTCCGCCGTCGCGTCGTTGCTCGCTGGGCGTCTTGGGCTCCACTCCCAGTAAGTCAGAAATTTTTTTATTTTTATACCCTTACAAAGGGTATTATAATTTTGCCCAGAAGTTTGCAACGCATAGAAATATTCATTTCCGACCCCATAAACTATATATATTCTTGATCAGGGTGACGAGCTGAGTCGATTGAGCTTTGTCCGTCCGTCTGTCCGTCCGTCCGTCTGTCCGTCTGTCTGTCTCTACGCGAACTAGTCTCTCAGTTTTAAAGCTATCGAGCTGAAATTTTGCACAGAGTCTTCTTTTTGCTGCACACTACTAATATGTCGGAACCGACCGGATCGGATGACTATATCTCATAGCTCCCATAGGAACAATCGGTCGGAAAACTAGTTTTAGTATGAAAAACTTTTTTCTTTTCAATGGAAACGTCTCCAAACTTTGTAATCGTAGGTTTTCTTTGTTTTTTTATAACTCTCCCAAGTTTTATTAAAATCGGACAACAACATGTTATAGCTGCCATTAAAAAGATATTTTTGAAAAACAGTCTTAGTTAGAAAAACATTTTTGTTTTTAATGGTAGCATCCTGCAATTTGGCATAGGTTTGTTTTACATGCTTTCATATAGCTTTAAAAATTTTTGTCCAAATCGGATGACTATATCATATAGCTCACATACGAACAATAGGTCGGAAAATGGGAAAATCAGTATTTTTTGAAAATATTAAAGCGAGCACTTGCAAGGGTATAAAAACTTCGGCACAGACGAAGTTAGCTTAGCTTTCTCGTTTTAGTTTAAAATATTCTCAAAAACTGAAAATCCGTTCATAATTAGTTTTTGACAACGAATGTGCTCATATTGACACCAACGTTCACGGTTTTTCACTCTGTATATGCTCAAAAAAATCGATAATCGAAAATTGATTTTTGAAATGCAAAACTCGCGAGTCTGGTCATTGTGCGTCGCCCAGGCGTCTGCTAGTATCACGATAGCGATATGGTATTTTGAACTGCCGCTATGAAGCAGGTTTTACATTTACGAATCGTCATTCGATGCTCCGGAGCCGTTTGGCCATCACTGTCTAATCAGTCGGTCCAGTTTTGAACGATTTCTCCTTTAGCGTCTTTAGCCTTGATATTTGCCAGGTTCGACTTTTACTGTTAACGATTTTCAAGACTATCAATTGTGCTCACTATCGATAATTTTCAAACACCACTTTGTGGGTTTTGGTTTATGCTCTCACGTTGCTCTTACATTTACAATACACAAAACAAAAAGTAGTTTTGATTTGCCAGTATTGTATTTTTAAATCAGATTATGATTATCCCTCGTAAAGAGCTTCGCTCGTACCGGGTGTTCCACGACGCCCACTTCTTTTTTTTTCTGTGTACCTATGGTACATAGTATAATTAATGCAGCTATAGTTTTAGACCTAAGCAGTAGATGCATTACACATTTTAATTATAGCTCTAACATAAATAATCATATTAATTCAGTTAAAAACAAGCACATATACTATAATTGCCCTGCTACTTTGGGTCGTGACTTTCTGCGAGTGCATTGAATATGATGAAACGAAAGTGATAAGATAACAGGTGAGTTACATACATACATAGGCCAGTGAATCACATAAAATAAAACAATGTGTATGTTGCTCTCTGTGTGCCGCTCTTAATCACAAAGTGATTCCAAGCGATATAGGCAATTGTATGAAAAAGCTGCTGTGCTGTTGAACCATTACATTGAAAGGAAGTGCGGACAATTGCCGATTCCCTTGCATACCTTCACCGCCCCTCTCTGTGTACCTATCCAAGGAGTGGTCCGACCGGTAAGAGCTGCGTCGCCGGTTTTGAATGCTGTCCCCATTATAGGGATTATTGTTGTAGGCGCGCGTCAAAATGCCACCATCGTCCTCGAAGTTTGTCTCAAGTAGGATTTCTTCGCGCGGATCCCGTACACGATCGCGATTGTTACTCTTCCCAGGCATATTGCACAACGGTACAACGATTTGATCGAACGCTTGTAATATAGAAGAGTTTCAAATTAGGTTCTCAATATTTTGCACAATTTCAAGCTGTTCACTTAGAGTCAAATGCCGAATACCTAAGCTCACACACACACACTATGAATCACACAGTCTGCGACGTCATCGAAGCCAGGCGTTCCCTCTGGACTTGGCGGAACATGGACGTATAACGACTTCAGCAGTTGTTTGAATGAGAACTGAAAGCAACTGTTGCTTCTGTCTGTAGAATGGATGAATGATTTTCGAGTTCGAATTGATAAAGAGCTGAGAGACTGTCCACTCTCTTTATCGTGACATCACATTCGCTCTACTCACCCTTTCTCTTTTACTTTGGTTTGACTAAAATTTCTGACAAAACTCACACATTGGCTTTGTGATTCTTTAGCTTTCGACAATTAGTAGTCGAAAATACGAGCTGGACAATCGGGGGCGTGGCAAAAATGAAATTAAATTTGATCTTGATTTGATCGAACCTTTATCTCTGGATCTGTGCGTTTATACGGACAGACGGACGGACTTGACTATACTACTCGACTGTTGATGGAAGAATATGGAGATGCTTCCTTCTGGCTGTTACATACTTTTGAAGAAACTTAATATACTCTGAGTACCTATGGTACAGAGTATTAAAGCAATCAATTTAATCCGATGTGTACTGCAAATCGGATTCGACCCAAATCGTATAGATATTGGATCGTTTTGGGTTGGAAACGATTTTTACAACAAATGGGAACATTCAAGATATTATTTAATAATTTATTAGATATTATTTAGTAACTATTTAAGTACCCGGCATCGCCCGGGGCCTTTGCATTTTGAGAAAATGATTCTTATGATAGTGCTCGCTCAAATTAAAGCTCGTCCAAACTTGTAAGAGTATACAATAAACACACCTAATTTCCAGTTCATAGCTTAAATAAATTCTGAAATTTAGAACGTCTAGCACTCACATTATAAACCTACAGACAACTTTTCTAATCAGATCCACTTTTGAAGTGGGAAAAAACACATCAAAGTATCAGCCGACAGACTAACTTTCAAGTTCTTAGCTTTTCATCAGGTTCAAAACTGGTTCTGAGCACGTGAAATATCCATGTTACAAACCTACCCAGCAAATTTCAAGTTCATAGCTAAATAACATCTGAGATTTGGCTTTAAATTAGTTTTGAACCGGATCAAAACCTGTTCTGAGCCAGAAAAATATCTAAATCCTTATAGCCAAACTACATACCAAATTTTAAACAAGAAAGAAAGTCGGTCAAGCCCGACTATAACATACTCTGTACCAAGAAAATTTTTCTTTTGATCATAACTCGAAAACCGTTCATCCGATCTTCTTCATTCCTTTGGCGGATCTATAAGTTATTCTAATAACTAAATATGTCCAGAAGGAACAAGCCATCTATCTTCAAAACTGTGGGAGATATGACGTTTTTTCTAAATTGCGGGGGCGGGAGGGGGCGTGGCCAAAATTGAAAATAAACTTGATCTGCCTGCAGAGATAAGAAGCATATGTCCCATAAACGTCAAACCTCTATCTCTTACCATCTCTGAGATCTGTGCGTTCATACGGACAGACGGACAGACGGACATGGCTATATCGACTCGGCTGTTGATGCTGATCAAGAATATATATACTTTATGGGGTCGGAGATGCTTCCTTCTGGATGTTACATACTTTTGCACAAACTTATAATACTCTATGTACCTACGGTACAGAGTATAATAACTTCTGAGATATGGCTCAGAACCAGATTTGAACCGTTTTCGAACGCCTATGCATCTTTTTCTGATCGAAATGAACGTGTTTAGCGGTTTAGACGCCTGCAAGGAATAACGAGAGCGTAAGTTAAAGTCGGCCCTGCCCGACTTCGAAATACCCTTTACTCAAGGCAATTAGTGTTTACTAACCTCATGCGGCTCAGATAAGAATTCAACGTTTTTTTAACTCTGCCATTTATTATCCGATCTTTATGAAAATTGTGAGATTGTACATATTGGTCATATGCACTATACTGCAAAATCTGAGCTCGATAGCTTACACATTGTAGGAGATATTCAACATTTTTTATTGCGGGGGCGGGATGGGGCTTGGCCAAAATTTGAAACAAGCTTGATCTGCCTGCAGACTATACTAGCTTACATTTTAAATTTGGTTGCTCTAGCTGTTCTAGTCTCTGAGATCTAGGTGTTCATACACACGGAGGGACGGACGGACAGACGGACATGACTATATCGACTCGGCTGTTAATGCTGATGAAAAATATATATACTTTATGATATTGGAGATGCTTCCTTCTGCCTGTTACATACATTTGCACGACTTTAGTATTGCCTTTTTATACTCTGTACCGTAGGTGCATAGAGGATTATAAGTTTGTGCAAAAGTATGTAACAGCCAGAAGGAAGCATCTCCGACCCTATAAAGTATATGTATTCTTGATCAGCATCAACAGTCGAGTCATGAAATACCTTAACCAATTGTACGATTAACTCTATTTTTTGATATTACGTTTCCAAAGACCCTGTTCGTGTTTGCTCAATTTTTTCAGATTCTTCTCTTGAACCATTAAAAATTAAGTTAAAATGTATGTCGCTTTGTGTTGCTATTACAAATGCACACATAGAACGCGAACCTAGGGTCCATCCAAAAAATACAAATAAAAACGTTTTTTTTTTAAATTATTTATTATGATTCTTGCGATGCAGCTCTTTGCTCTGTAATAAATTTTGGAAGTCAGTTTCCGAAGTTGTGATATTAGTATAGTTATTAGCCAAGGCCACACCACGTTCTGCTACATCATTGACCACTTGCAACTGTTTTACTTTCTTTTTTGCCTCTTGAAAAGATTCATTGGATTCCCATATTTTTGGATATCTTTGCAAGAAACCAATCGAAATGTTGCAGGCTTCAAAAAAAGTGAGGCTGGCTTTGGAAATGACATTCTTTAATTTGCTTATTTTTAAGCTTTTCTTCAGTTAAGCCTGTCGTAGCTGATTCTTTTTCGTCATTTGGCGCTTGTTTTCACCATTAATCGAATAGTTTTGGTGTCGATACGTTCGTCGAAAAACGCTAAGGCAGATAAATACCACTGCTGCCTCAGAGAAGTTTTCAACGTGGCGCATGCAATTTTTTGAATTAATTGTTTATATTTATCCAATTGCTTCAATAGACTTAGATCATTGAGAGGAGCGTATCGAGGGCACTGGCAGAGGTACCAATTTGTAATATATATTCTCAAAATAAATGAGTTAAATTCCAGCAAGGCATCAATTTTTGTGTTGTCTATGCAAGATTTCAGCTGGTTTTGAAAAATGCATATTTTTAACGAGTATATAATTTTCATCATCTAGCGAGCCCAATTAATGGCTCCTGGTGCTTTTATTGCTGGATAGGGGTGAGGTGTATCACCCAAAAAAATAAGGCACAGTTGAAGCAATTCCTTATAGTCTTCTCTTGGTTGCATTTCCTCAAGCTGCCCTTTAATAAAATTGATCAAATCTTTGCGTACGAACCAGCTTATATAGGTCATAAAGTAGATCGGAAATTATAGCAAATTGTGTTTTCGGTTTCACCAACGAAGCCTTGGTTCACGAATTATGGGAATTTTTGTAAAAATTATTATTAGATTCATGCAATGAAAAAAGCTTTAACAGCGCATAACTCAGGAACGGTAAGACCAAATTCAAATTTGTTTTTTGTTATCTTTTCAAAATTTATCCATCTTTTTAACTGCATTACTAGTTCTTTCAGTTTTCATAGAAATTTTAAAAGTTATAATGCCTTTTTTACAACATTTATGAAAAAATTACGAAAAAATGTAATAAATGGTACCTAAATGAGCAAAAGCAAAGAAAAAGATTATGGTTTATGCTCATAAAAGTAAAATTTGGACATTTTGCTTTAAAGATGTTGATTTGAAAACTCAGAAATCGTGCTAGTTGACCAAGTAATTGGTAAAATTCAAAAACACTACGGAATACTCGATTTTTGGGGAAAACGCGACTTGCGCGACCTCTAAACGTCTTCCGAAAAATCTGAAAAAAATCTCAAAAATACTTTACTTTATAAGCTTGCAGAAAATGCCTGTGCACCCGTGAAAATACAAAAAAAAATTTTTTTGGTTCACCCCACTGTTACATACTTTTGCACAAACTTATTATACTCTACGTACCTACGTCATATCTCCCACAGTTTTATAGATAGACGGTTCGGTCCTTCTGGACATATTTAGTAATCAGGATAACTTATCGATCCGCCAATAAAATGGTGATAGGATTAACGGTTGTCGAGTGATGATCAAAAGACTGTTCGCTGCTGCACCGCAATAGCAGCGATTCTCTCAGCTGCTACTGCAGCGCGTATAATTTCATTGGTACAGAGTATGTTATAGTCGGGCTTGACCGACTTTCTTTCTTGTTTTTGTTCATAAAATGAAAAAGAATGAATATTTTTGCTGATATTTATCTCACGAGACATGTTTTTCTGCTTGCGCAGTGGATTTCGACTAAATCGATCGTTTAGGGCGTTCGCACAGTACGCGGACGGCAGGATTTTGAGCGGTCTTTTATTCCATCAGTATCCTCAAATACTTTTTTATAGCCGTATGTATGCAATCCAATTTCGACAACACGATATTCGGCCGTGTTCCGTTTCATAAAATCATAATAAAAGTCAATCAACTTTTTTATTGCACTTTCGATGCAGAAATATAGCATTAATGTCACTTGTCAAAAAGTTGGAGTGCATGGTTCTTGAGAACAAGAGTGTTCAATACGGGTACCAAAACAATTGCGACTACTAGGTATATTGAAAGTACATTTTTTTAAGTCGCGAATTCTTCATTTGAATGTGACAACGCATTCGCTTCCAAGAGTGGCAGTTGGTATCAGCGGTATATTAAACTTCTTAGTCAGCGTTACGAGCGAATCTAATTTGGCCCGACCTTTTATCCATGTGTGTGCCCAATACCCAAGATTTATACGCTTTATTCTGTGATATATTGCTAGGATATTTGTTTCTGCCATAGATTTCTCGTCAGCATGCGCTGACTGCTAACATAATGTTAATATAATAACTGATGTTCTTGCTTTGTTCATTGTTATTTGTGAAGGTTTTTAAATATTTCTTCTCCTGAGTAAGGGATATATCGAAGTATGATAGGGCCGATTTAACCAACTTCCTGCCAACTATTTGTTACTTAATAGGATTGGTCCGATTAGTTGGCTGTCTGTTTAATGGGAAACTGATTATGTGGATTGGTGAACGCTATTCCAGTACATTCGTTTTTTGTTTAAATCTTTACCAAAATAATTAATTGTACCGGTATAAAATCGGGAAATCGAACTCAAGCCTCACTCCGAACAGGCTCACGGAAAACATACGTGCAATAATGTTAATTTATTTTACTGTGAACCAAACCTTGAGCAGCGAACCTCATTAGAAATAAAAGCTGAATCCGAACCTGTTCCAAACCCAAAGCCTCAATTTCGGTTCGGCTTAAAAAAAAATTATAGACATCAGAAATTTGACGTTCTGCCTAGACTTCATCTGTTATATGCTTGGTTTAGAGCGACTGACTCCTAAAATGGGCGGGAAAGTGGAATACAAAATCTAAAATAACATTTAAAATTACTTTTAAAATCCCCACCCAAAATAGCCTTGGTTTTAATACCCTTGCAAAGGGTGTTATAATTTTGCCCAGAAGTTTGCAATGCATAGAAATATTCATTTCCGACCCCATTAACTATATATATTCTTGATCAGGGTGACGAGCTGAGTCGATTGAGCTTTGTCCGTCCGTCTGACTGTCTGTTTCTACGCGAACTAGTCTCTCAGTTTTAAAGCTATCGAGCTGAAATTTTGCACAGCGTCTTCTTTTTGCTGCACACTACTAATATGTCGGAACCGACCGGATCGGATGACTATCTCTCAAAGCTCCCATAGGAACAACCGGTCGAAAAAATAGTGTTAGTATTAAAAACTTTTTTCTTTTCAATGGAAACGTCTCCAAACTTTGCAATCGTAGGTTTTCTATTATTTTTTATAATTCTACCAAAATCGGACAACTATATGGTATAGCTGCCATACAAAAGATAGGTCTGAAAAATAGTCTTAGTTAGAAAAACTTTGTTGTTTTTAATGGTAGCATCCTGCAATTCTTAAAAGCAAGAGTCCAAAATTACAATGGTCAGGGTGCGCCATATAAAGTGTCGGTATGGCAACACTGAATAAATATAAAAACAAACAACCGATTGCTATATGTTGATCTTGTTCCTTTAATTTGGTCCTGTACAATTTATTTCGACTACTTTTTGAACACAACATCAATCAAGTGGCCGCCTTTATTGGCCACAACAATATGTGCCCTTTTTGCGGCATTTTCCATCACTTTTTCGGGCGTTTCAGTCGATAAAGTGGCGATTTCGGCACGAATGTTGGCCTTAAGCTCTTCAATGGTCTGTGGATCGCTGGCGTAAACCTTGCTTTTTAAATAGCCCCACAAAAAGAAGTCTGGGGCGGTCAAATCTGGAGATCTGGGTGGCCAGTCAATATCGCCTCTTTTTGATACCAGGCGTCTAGGGAATTTCCGCTGCAATAAGTCGATTGTTTGATTTGCAGTGTGGCACGGAGCACCGTCTTGTTGGAACCAGTAACCGTCAAGACCTTTTTCGCGCATTTGCGGGCAGACAGAATGTGCCAACATCCACCGATATCGATTTCCATCGACTTTTTCGTTTTCACGAAAAAAATATGGCCCAATGATGGTTTTGGCGCAAACGCCGGCCCAAACAGTCACTTTTTGGTCGTGTAAAGGTATTTCATGGATGCGGTGTGGATTTTCCGTGCCCCATATGCGACAATTTTGCTTATTAACACCACCAGAAAGCGTGAAATGAGCCTCATCGGTCATCAAAATTTGTTTCCAAAAATCTGGTTCATTTTCGATGAACAGCGTCACTATTTCGGCACGTTGTTTTGGTGTGAAGCGATCCATGGTCAAAATTGTACTAGATTGATGTTTCCAAAACATGTCTAACAAAAGCAATCGGTTGGTAAATGTCAAAGTTATTCAGTGTTGCCATACCGACACTTTAGATGGCGCACCCTGTATAATTTTTCTAGGAAATCTTCGAAATGGAATTTTTTTAGCAGTAAATTATGTAGTGAATATTTCCATGTGTTCTACAAACCGAATCCGCTTTAAGAACACATAGAAAAAAATTAATATTGCATAAGGCATGCACTGCACCAAGGTTCGAACCAAAACCATCTTCCAAAAACCTCGAACCTTAACCATTGGATAATTTTGAATCGACTCAGTAAGCGGGAAATCCGAAATTTCTGATGTTAATTGAATATCAACTTTTTATTCTCAGCGTAGGAACGTTTTAAACCGAATTTCTGTCTACAATTTTGGTATTGAAAACTTTGCTCTCACTCCGATTCGTTGACGTTCTTTACATCGCAAGAGTCAATTAAGAGCGAACACCAAGCCGTTGCCATTTGACAGGTCAATCGGTCACAATTCTAATGAACCTTGGTTCGTCAGTGCTTTAATTTGTAAAGCCACCAAGTCAATAGCAATTAAACGATCTACATCACATGCTTTATAGCCATTAATTTTTTGACTTGCTCGAAGTTTATATGTAAAAGAATGTAAAGGAACACCGAAAGACTTATTTTCTTCTCATTCTTAGTTTCACAGTTCACTTATGAATTAATAGGGGGAATATAAGGATAACGTGTAGAGGGATAACTTCAAATTAACGTGCTGGACAATATTAAGGGATAAGGCGGAAATCAAATTTACTAGTTAAGAAATTTCAAATCAAACAAGGAAGAAGGTCGGTCAAGATCGACTATAATATACTCTGAACCAACGAAAGTTTATGATCAGAATGCATTTTGATGCTGCAGTAGCAGCTGAAAGCAGCTCTGCTACTGCGAACATTCTTTTGCTCATAGCTTGTCTATCGATCATCCAATTCTTATCCATCCTTTGGCGGATCGATAAATAATACTGATTACTAAATTTGTCCAAAAGGTGCAAACATTCCATCTGTAACTCTGTCGGAGATATGACGTTTTTCACAAATTTCCCAGCGCTGCATGATCAAACAAGTAAGGGCTCTATTTGTTTTTGAATTTTTTGATGTTAAATGTAACCGGTTTTTGTAACAGCTATTAAAGGGTTATCCTGAAAGAAGGCAACATTATTTAGCGGCTCTAGTCCTAACTAACAATTGGAGGTGTGCCCCTATCGGTTCAATTGTTTCGGTTATACCTTTGGTGCTTCTTGTCTGATCTGATTGTTCTTTTCAGAATAGATAGATATTGGGCCTTGCTTGATGTATACTAAACCACGAGACTCTAACTTGAAAATTGTGAATCTGACGGTTTTTTGGGAATAAAAGAGGGACGGGGAGAAATTATCCAAATCTGAAACAAACTTGATCTGCGTACGGACGGACAGACGGACATGGCTATATCGACTCAACTCTTCATGCTGATCAAGAATATATATACTTTATAAGGTCGGAAATGTTTCCTTCTCCCTGTTACATACATTTGCACAACTCCATGATCCCCCTATTCTCATTTTCAATGGGAACAGTGTATCAAAAACATATTGGGATCTCTGGTTCACTGGCTCGAACCACAATTAAACAATGGTTAGGGTTCGGAAATTTAAGGTTCGAGGTTTTAAGTAAACGGTTTTGGTTCGAGCCACGGTTCAGTCCATGCTTTACATAATATTAACAATTTTTGTGCTCTAAAAATCCCATTCGACCTAAAAACTACAAAAATCGTTTGGGAATTGCGTGGTTATTGGGTCGGAATCAGTTAACAGAACAGATGGGATTTTTCAATGTAAAATTTACTGTTAAGTAAAAGTTAAAGCTGCATAGCTGCATTTAAGAAATTGGTTAAAATTTTGTTTTTGCCCAACAAGTATCATCACTACAAAATATGCATATTGTTTTTGGTGTTTATCGGACAAAATAGTAAGAGCACTCTCAACTGTAACGATATCAACTCAAGAGTTCCAAAAACATCGAAAATTTTGTGTTTTCCAGCTGCAGCAAATCTGCTTTAAATTAAATTATAATTATGTGTGACGGAAAAAATAAGAATTAAATATAATGTTTGGGTTGCATTTTGTTAATCCAATTGGTACGGATATGGATTTATTATCCATATCATCAGTATTATCAGTATAGTGCATTCGTAAGGGAATCGTGCATGATTCGTTGGTGACGCAAAACTCTTAAAAAATTACATGCGTAAATCGTGCGTACGGAGATTTTTCTTTCGTAAATCGTTAGTGACCATGTCAGAAAATTCGCTCACGCTCCCAAATTGACTAGAAACGTCTCTAAACTTTGTATTCATATGTTTTTTATGCTTTTTTATAGTTCTGCCAACTTTGATGAAAGTCCGACAACTAGATGGGATAGCTGCAATACGAAGGATAGGTCAAAAAAAAAGTCTTAGTTTTTTGTTTTTTATGGTAGCTTCCTGAAGTTTCGTATTTCTTTGTTTCACATGCTTTTATCTAATTCTACAAATTTTTGTCGAAATCAGATGACTATATCATAAAGCCCCCATACGAACGATCAGTCGAAAAACGGGTCGTTGTGGGAAAAAGAAAAATTTTGAAAATATTTAAGCGAGCACTTGCAAGGGTATAAAAACTTGGGCGGTGGTGAACTATTAATACTTTTGCTTGTCTCATACCACTGATGATTACCCAGGAGGTTGTTCCTAGTGTATTCTCTTAATTTCTAAGTAGTTTCCTAATGGTGTGTTAACCTATGCCGCAGTTAGGTTCTGGGCCTTCCATTGCGGTGGTCTGACCCTTGCGTGCCACTTTGACCCCTTTGTTTCCGCGGATATTGTGGTGTCCCGGTACCCAGCGTAGGGACAGGTTGTTCCTACTGCCTAATTGGTCCAATTTATTCTTTGTCTCTAAGACGAATTTAAAGGTGAACTTATTGCTGCTAAGCTCATTTACGCTTTTTGCTAAAAATGAAGCGAAACAGATTCTCCGCAATATCTTGAAAATGCTGACGGAGCCAAACTGAGACCAGTTTAGGAATCTGTGCACAAGTATGGCATCGCGAAGGCAAAACCTCACAAAAGTGGCCATTTTTTAATCCTGCTATTTATCTGATCCCCCCTTGATGGCAATCTAACAAGATTTTCAAAAAATGCTCCAAGTGTACAACCATATGCGTTCAGAACGTTTACCCGTAGCCATCTAAGTCTGTTACGGTTGTTAAACCGGTTGGAGAGGTGTTGCGCACTTGAAATTAAGTCGCGCATAACCTCAAACCCTTGTCCTCCTTTCCTTGTTCAAAGCAACATCTTTTGAGCAAAAATTTTGAAGTATAAAAAAAAAGTTTAATGTGGTGGTGGTGTGTGTCTTGCAGTTTTTTTGCACTCATTAATTATAACTAGTTGTAAAAAAAGGTAGTTGTGACACATCTCTTATGCGCTTGCCGGCATAACGAAAGCATAGGATGATGCACAAGCCAAGTATATTGTGGCCGTTTCTTTTGTGGCTTAATATCCATTTCCTCAACCAGCTTATAAAATTAAATGTAAATAATGAAAATTTACTTTCTTTAAGCACTTACACAATCGGTCACCTTCACCAACTGCTAGCGCTAGCTGTGATATACCGTTCGGATGCGGCGTTAAACTGTAGGTCCCTTTCTCTTGTACGATAATTAGAAGCCCACTCTGTGGGAGGTTATACGTTTTGCAAAGTTTTTTTCGTTAAAAGGGGGGAGGGGTGAAATATATAAATCTGAAACAAACTTGATCTGTGTGGTACACACCTACCTTCGTGCAAAAATCTCTTATGGTCTCTGAGATCGAAGCGTTCATACTGACAGTCCGACGTACGGGCGACGATGCATTCTGATAAAGAATGCGCTGCATAGAACAATTTACCCGTATGGTTAATCAAGCTTCAGCAAAACGGTTGCACAAGGAAGTACAGAAAAGATGCCAAGGTCGGGACGACCGAAGTTGAGATGGCGAGACCAGGTGGAGAGAGATATTTCGAAGCTTGGTGTGACCTCCTGGAGGCACCTCGCTTAAGAAAGATTCGTGTGACGGAAATTGATTGCAGCGGCCGAGGCCGTTCAGCGGCGGTGATATTTGTATCAGGTCAAAGAGGAAGAAGAATAACCATCTGCAAATATGGTGAGAACGGAAAGCGTTCGGGTTGGACAAGAATGACTCTTATGTGTCTAAAAGATAATTTCAATTAATTGTAAACGCTTCAAGTTTTACTTTTATTATGCCGCTTACTTACTGCAACAATGTCAAAACTCAAAATAATTAATTTTGCGAAAATCGCACTAAAGTTCTCAATTGATTTTACCTAGTGAAAATAGTTCTTTTAGTTTTAAGTCAATCTAATAAAATATTTGATATTTGAAACCAGGGCTGCAATCCAATGAACATTTTTAGCAAGGCTGCAAACCAGTTCGGAACAGAATTTCTGAGAACCGATTCGGTTCTGGTTTTTTGGGGTTCGCGAACCGGAACATGAACCAGGAGCCTTTAATTTTTGATTCATCGAACATGAACCCGAACCGGACCACTTTTTTGAAAATTGAGGTTCGGTTCACTAATTAAGTTAATTTTTCAACGATACATCCAGAGAAATATGGGAAATCTCAGGAGATTTTAGTATAAACGATTTCATTTTAACTAAGTGTGGAGAATTTTTAATGTAAAGTGCCAAGATATAGTATGATAACTAGTTTGAACAGAAGATTTTAACACGCTTAACTGGAGAAATCTGATCTAGTAACCGACCATATCTGTGAAACTTCACATACATTCACTTCACATTTTTCCGAACTTCTTTTTTAATTCCAATGCTTATTAACTTATACTAAGCTGTTTCTTAAAGCTGTTAATGTCATCTAATGGATTGGATAATAACTAGAGCGTAAGTTAAAGTCGGCCCTGCCCGACTTCGAAATACCCGTTACTCAGTTCAATTAGTGTTTAATAACCTCATGCGGCTCGGATATGCAACATTTTTTTAACTCGGCCATTTATTATCCGATCCTTTTGAAAATTTGTGAGATTGTAGATATTGGCCACATAGACAACACTGCAAAATCTGAGCTCGATATCTTAAAAATTGTGGGAGTTATTCAATTCATTTTTTATTGCGGGGGCGGGAGGGGTCGTGGCCAAAATTTGAAACAAACTTGATCTGCCTACAGACAATACTAGCTTACATCTAAAATTTGGTTGCTCGAGCTCTTCTAGTCTCTGAGATTTAGGTGTTCATACAGACGGACGGACGGACATGGCTATATCGACTCGGCTGTTGATGCTGATGAAGAATATATATACTTTATGATATCGGAGATGCTTCCTTCTGCCTGTTACATACATTTGCACGACTTTAGTATACCCTTTTTACTCTACGAGTAACGGGTATAAAAATATCTTAAGTAATGATCATTATGATTAAGCTTATGGATAGAAGGTATATACATATGTTTCATTTTCAACGTATTAATAAATCAAAAGTCAAACTATTCTTTTATTTGCAAGCGAACCAAGGTTCGAACCAGAACCTTGGGTTCAGGGGTTCCAAGAACCGGTCCTAGAACCAATCCTTGGATATTACAATGGGTTCGAAACCCCGGACCAAACCGAATGGATAATATTAAAGGTTTTCAGCCTTAATTTTTAGGAGCTTCGCCTGGCTGGTTTAAGCCTAAATTTACCAATTAAGGTAGTGTAATTTAAGTTTCAAGGTTTTTCGAAGTTTTGGTTCATCCCATGCTGTATGCTCTATGATATAGTCATCCGATTTGGCCAAAAATTTCTTAAGTTATGTGAAAGCATGTGAAACAAAAAAATTCAAAATTGCAGGATGCTACCATTAAAAACCACAGTTTTTCTAACTAAGACTCTTTTTCAGACTTATCTTTTGTATGGCAGCTATACCATATAGTTGTCCGATTTTGATAAAACTTGGTCTTTTGGTCTGCAACGCTGGTGTTTTTTTACCCTTGCAGAGGGTATATTGAAATTGTCCAGATGTTTCTAACGCATAGAAGGAAGCACTGCTGACATTGCTGCTGATAAAGTATATATATTCTTGATCAGCATGACGTGCTGAGTCGATATAGCCTAATCCGTCTGTCCGTCTGTTTCTATGCTCCTCGGCCGAGTCAAAGTTAACTTTCCTCTATTTTTGTTATGCTCATATATGTTGTCTTCACATTGTCATATTTATGCTCCAAATGTCCACAGTACGTAATTCGTATCTCTGTTAATACTCTGTACCGTAGGTACATAGAGTATATTAAGTTTGTGCAAAAGTATGTAACAGCCAGCAGGAAGCATCTCCGACCGTATAAAGTATATATATATATTCTTGATCAGCACCAACAGCCGAGTCATGTCCGTCTGTCTGTCCGTATGACCGCACAGATCTCAGAGATGGTAAGAGATAGAGGTTTGACATGTATGGGATATATGCTTCTTATGTCTGCAGGCAGATCAATTTTATTTTCAATTTTGGCCAGGCCCCCTCCCGGCCCGCAATTTAGAAAAAACCTCATATCTCCCACAGTTAGATAGATGGTTCGTTTCTTCTAGAAATATTTAGTAATCAGGATAACTTATCGATCCGCCAAAGGAATAGTGAAGGTCGGATGATCGGTTGTCGAGTTATGATCAAAAGACTGTTCGCTGCTGCAGCGCAATAGCAGCGCTGCTTTCAGCTGCTACTGCAGCATCAAAATTTATGCTGAGCGTATAATTTCGTTGGTACAGAGTATGTTAAAGTCGGGCTTGACCGACTTTCTTTCTTGTTTTCATTTGGAGTCATTGCACGTCACCGGAATTAATGGACCACGCCTGCAATTCACATCAACTTCAACGCTCCAAGCCCTTGTAGGCATTTACTGTCATTTCAGTCATAGCCACAGCGGGAATGCCGGTAAGATTCTTAGATGCGGATGCATTTATTTTTGTTGTTGCCGAGGCGTTGACAGAGAGCTTTGCACGAAATGTGCTAGCAACGCTTATTGTTTTTTTGCCTCAAAGGTCATTGGTCCTGTTTTAGAGCAGAAAGTACAAATGGGCATAGCCAAAAAGTGGTCGGACTTTATTTTTTGCACCAACTTAACCTATGCCTTAATTATTTTTGAAGTCGTAAAATGAAGAGTTTGGATATGGTTTTGAAATGATAGTGGCGCAGATTAAGCACTAAAGAATTATTTGTATCCGATAAATTGTAACTTGTAATGTTTAAAACTGACTAAAATGATTCTTTGAACCGAACCTTTTTCCAAGCAGAGACTGTCCGTTTCGGGATGTTAACAATTAAGAAGGTCAATGTATAGATTAAAAAGAATTACAAAAGAAGTTCATGAATACATATTGAGGGAAACAATTTTGTTGATTTCTATATTGAATGAAATTTTTGATGAATTGAAGCACCTTAAGTCGTTCACAAATTCATCACATTATTAATTGTAGCTCCATTTGTTGTACATAAAGATGCGTTTACTTTTAAAATTCAGACGTCGATAATAATTTCAACAAAATGTTAAGACACTCTTTAATAAATATTTAACAAGTTTTCATTAAAACTTACCCATGGTTGGCGCTCTTGTGTAGCGCAATTTTTGTTTTTGTAAGTTTTAGTTACAGCCGTTGCGAGTGAATGTGTGTGTGTATGTATAAGCAAAACAAGTTTTCTTAGGTGTGGGCAACCCCAAGACGCGACAAAATAATAATAAAAGAAACTCGCGCTCAAATCTTCATTTCACCGAAATCAATTGGATAATTATTTTATTGCACTGCCAATTCACATGTTGCTCTTTTTAGAAGATTATTGTTAAATCTGTATTTCGCCTCATTAAATTCCAGCAAAAAAAACGGAGCACAAATATCACTCACGACAAATGCATTGAAGTCTCTCTCTGCGACTAAAACTTAATTGGGAGTTGTAAAGCAAAGCTGAACTAGTTCCAGTTCATTATAAATACCGCACAAAAATACCATTCGAGCAGAGATGAGATGTACTGTGACAGTTACTTAAAAATAACTAGGACTCTGAATCACATCACAAATCGAGGCATAATCGGAGCGTTCACAGCTCCTCCAATCGAAAGTAGGATTCCTGAAAACGATTTCGATTTGATTTAGGGATCGTGACAGCAAATCAAAATCAGTTGAGGAAACGTCCCTTTTAGCGTGATTTCGTGAACAGCTGGCAGTTATTTAGATATCGTTGATCAGCGTTCACAGCCCCTCTAAACGAAAGTGTTATTCCTGATTTGGATTTGATTAAGGAATCGTTGAAGAAAATCTAAATTTACTTATGCAATTTGGCAGACCTCAAGTGAGTTAGAATTAATGACGTCCAACATATTAGGAAATCTGAGCTCTTCCCTTCAAAGAGACTCGAATGCATTGAATAAATAAATATTTTAACTTGAATTGCAGATATATGCAACAAACACCAAGAGCGCCAAGGACCACCGGTCACGCTAAAATGAATTCATATTTAGATGAGTTAAAGTTATTAGTATCATCTTTTCTGGGCAAACTGATTATTTGGTATGGGGCAGCTGTGAACAGCTGATCGACGAAATCTAGACCAAAATTAAATCATGTCTACGCTTTCAGGAATTCCACTTTTAAATTGTGAATCAGCACAAAGTGCCAAAGTAGCAGTGTGAGTAGCAGCTGTTCAATGCCATCACTACTTTTGATGAACCGGTCACACTTAATATTTCGTAACAATAAATAATTGGCCAAAAATTTAGATCTATGTATTTATGCAAGTAAACGCCAGTAAAATGTTGCGGACACTCAAGTCGCCTATTAAATCTCCATCGCTGATTGTAAGCAGCATATTTAAACTTATGTACAAATGTAAAAATTTGCTTAACAATTGTTTTTCCAACAGCGTTCAGCTTCAACAAACGCAGTAAAGCTGGAAGAGATTCGCGAACGAATTGCCAAAGGGCCCAATTTTCAGGACTTTGTGCAGAATCCGGAAAACTCAAAGGATGACTGGGACTACGATGGTAAACTGCGCCGTGAGAAAGGAGAGGAGCAACGCTTGCGTCTTCCCCCCTGGCTTAAGACCACAATTCCCATGGGCAAGAACTTTGCCAAAATCAAGGAGCAGTTGCGAGATCTTAAGCTATCCACCGTATGCGAGGAGGCGCGTTGTCCCAACATCGGCGAGTGCTGGGGCGGTGGCGAGCATGGAACTCAGACCGCAACGATTATGGTAAGATGACCTCTGTGACCGCGATTTTTTTTAGTGATAGCTAACACTCTCGACGAATTGTATTTGCCGCCAGCTAATGGGAGACACTTGCACACGCGGTTGCCGCTTTTGCTCGGTAAAGACAGCTCGTGCGCCTCCGCCGCTCGACGAAAACGAGCCTGTGAACACAGCCAAAGCTGTGGCATCTTGGGGCTTGGACTACATAGTGTTGACCTCTGTGGATCGCGACGGTTGGTATTTGCATAACATTGAAGAGGCCATAAATACATTTATCCTTTTTGCTCTCCAGATTTGCCGGATGGTGGCTCCAAACACATAGCTCAGACTGTGAGGGAAATCAAGGCTCGGTAATGATAGCAACAGCAGTGCACTGAAATGAGTACTGTTACAGTACTGTATTTTGAGCTGTATTTTGGAGATGTCTCTGCTAATATCCATTTTGCATTTATAACTTTTTTAAAAGGGTAGTCTCGTACCTATTTTGATTTGCAGCCCATTGATGGTTGGCAGGTCATTGCAAAAAAGCAGATCTCGAATTTTTATGACCCCCATATAAAAGGGACAGGCACTCTCGCGCGACTCCAAAATGGATATTAGCGGAGACCGCAGAAAAATGCAGTTCCTGACAGCTCATTGATTGGTCAGAACGTAGCCGATCGCAATTTTTATGGCCCTCAGGCACAGGCACTCGCGTCTTAAAATGTTCCACCCCCGTTTGTCAGCTCAGTGTGCATGGCTGAGCAGCAGCCGCGCACTAGAATACGACACACAGCCGACTCTCATATACACACCAACACCAATGCAGTGAAAAAAATATTCTGAAAATTTTTTACACGCGTGTGAGAAATTTTGTGAAAAAAATTTGCTCTCATTTTTTTTTTACAGAAGGCTGCTAAAATTTCTAACACGCGTGATAGAATCATGCGTGAGAAAAATGTTCGTGTTAGTTTCATGAAAAATATAATTTTTTTCTTGTGAAAAAAAATGTTTTTTACACACTGTATTTTTTCTTTGTGTTAATTTTTCTCGTGTTAAAAATAATGTGTGTTAATTTACGAACCCTGGTACTGTATTTGAACTTTCAGTAATCCAAATATCTTTGTTATTTGATCTTTCAGTAATCCAAATATCTTTGTCGAATGCCTAGTGCCGGATTTTCGCGGCAATCTGGACTGCGTGGAAACAATTGCCAATTGCGGACTGGACGTCTATGCACACAATATTGAAACTGTGGAGAAGCTGACTCCGTTTGTCCGGGACAGACGTGCCCACTACAGGCAAACGCTTAAAGTGCTGGGCGAGGCGAAACGCTTTAATCCTAACCTCGTTACAAAGAGCTCTATAATGTTGGGTTTGGGCGAAACCGATGGCGAGGTGGAGCAAACAATGCTGGACCTTCGCGATGCTGGTGTTGAGTGCCTGACTTTGGGTCAGTATATGCAGCCCACCAAGAAACATCTGAAAGTCATCGAGTATGTGACGCCGGAAAAGTTTAAGCATTGGGAAGAGCGAGGCAATCAGCTGGGATTCCTTTATACTGCTAGTGGGCCTCTTGTGCGCAGTTCGTACAAGGCGGGCGAGTTCTTCATTACGAGCATATTAGCAAACCGGAAGAAGCAGTCCGATGGGAACGCCAAGAAGTAGCTCATAAATGTTATATTAAATGTGCGAAGCTCTAAATTTTAGTGGAAACGTTCATTTTCCTAATCAAATTCGAAAAGCTTAAATAATGTTGTATACCCTTCTGAAGTGTATAGTAATATTAAATTAGTTTTAATTATTTGTCCTATCCTTTTTAAGAGTAAATTTGTTTTGCAACGTGCCGGAGGAAGCATTTCCTCCACTAGGTAAATATATAGCGGCTCTATAGTTATTGTCAGTGTTTTTGTACTGTCATGTTTTTTACTCTATTCCAAAGGTGAACAGAGTATAATTAGTTTGTGCAAAATTATTTAACAACCAGAAGAAGGCATCTTCTCTAGCCGAGTCCCTATACAAAGGGTGAATTTTAAGCATCTTTCTTTTTGGCAGCTCAGCCTTTTTCGTTTCACATGTTACTGTCAAACATTTTTAGTTTGGTCTATAATTTATCCATAAATCGACTTAGAAACAAACAACGCTTGCAGATTATTGAATTTTATTTTCAAAATTAAGAAAGTGCACTTGTGTTCAGCGACGAACCTCATATCTGGTTGACTGGATACTTGAACAAACAAAATTACCGTATTTGGTGTGAGGAGATGCCAAAAGCATTGCAAGAACTGCCAGAGCATTAAACACTTAACTACTAATCGTAAACATTCGATTTTTGACTATGACTTTGAAAAACAATCATTAAATTACGATTATTTGCAGATTTTCTCGATTACTAATTACGATTATAAATAATCAATCGAGCTAAGCAATAAGCTAACTTTGTCTGTGCTCAAGTGTTTTTACCCTTGCAAGTGCTCGCTTAAATATTTTCAAAAATTATTTTTTTTTCCACAACGACCCATCTACCGACCGATCGTTAGTATGGGAGCTATATAATACAGTCATCCGATTTGAACAAACATTTTTAGAATCGGGTAAAAGCATGTAAGACAAGGGAAAATTGCAGGATGCTACCATTAAAAACAAAAAAGCTTTTCTAAGACTGTTTTTCAGACCTATCTTTTGTATGGCAGCTTTACCATATAGTTGTCCGATTTCCGTCAAACTTGGCAAAATTATAAAAAAGGATACAAAACCTATGAATACAAAGTTTGGACACGTTTCCATTGAAAAGAAAACAGTTTTTATACCCTTGTAGAGGGTATATTGAAATTGTCCAGATGTTTGTAACGCATAGAAGGAAGCATTTCCGACCACATAAAGTATATATATTCTTGATCAGCATGACGAGCTGAGTCGTTATAGCCATGTCCATCTGTCCGTCTGACCGTCTGTTTCTATGCTATCTCCTCCATCAGCTTTAAAGCTATCGCAACCAAACTTTGCACGAAGTCTTCTGGTCCAAGTCCGCTGCACATTTGTCGGAAACGGCCTGATCGTAAGACTATATCTCATAGGAACAACCGGTCGGAGAACTAGTTTCAGCCAAAAATTTCGCGGTCTGAGGTCTTTGAAGAATATTAATTTTTGTACCCTGACAAAATATCGCAAATAGAAACTATGTCCGACTATCCGTCTCACCGTCTGTCCGTATGAACGCACAGATCTCAGAGATGGTAAGAGTTTGAAGTGTATGGGACAAAAACTTCTAATATCTGCGCAGGCAGATCATTTTTATTTTAAATTTTGGCCACGCCCACTCCCGCACCCGCAATTAGGAAAAAACGTCATACAATTTTATAGATCAGGATAACTTATCGATCCGCCAAAGGAATGGTGAAGATCGGAAGAGCGGTTGTCGAGCCATGAGTACCAGCGCTGCTTTCAGCTGCTACCGAAGCATCAAAATTTATGCTGAGCGAATAATTTCGTTGGAACAGAGTAAGTTTTAGTAATTTTTCATATGTAGCTAAAAAATGAGCTTGAAGCTAATTGCTTGAAAACTTCAAAACCCATTTTCCAGATTTTCCCAAAAGATTGGAAAGCAGCCAGTGTTCCATTTTCATATAAGTCTGTCCCGTTGGGATGTGTCAGGATGAAAAACTGAAAGGGCATTGAAATTTGAAAGTCTCATATTCCATATTTTTGGATGAGTAGGTCTGAAAGTTAAAGTGCGGCTGGGTGTGGTTCAGCAGGTAATGTGAGTGTCTCATGTGCAAGAGGTCATCGGTTCGATCTCGCTTTGGGGCATCTAGCGAAAAAGGTTTTTCTTAAAAAAACATACAAACTGTTGGCGACAGCTGTGGAATATCTGGACATGAAAAAGCTTTTTAAACTTTTCCGTTAGTGTATACCTTCAGAAAATTTTTTTCGATAAATTTTTTTGGCTTAAATTATGTGTTAAAGGCCTGTATCCAGCACTGCGGAAAATTCCTGCCAGGAATTTGCTATTTATTTTGAGTGTGTGGAACCCAATTGAAAACAAGAAAGAAAGTCGGTCAAGCCCGACTATAACATACTCTGTACCAAGAAAATTTGTCTTTTGATCATAACTCGAAAACCGTTCATCCGATCTTCTTCATTTCTTTGGCGGATCGATAAGTTATCCTAATAACTAAATATGTCCAGAAGGAACAAGCCATCTATCTTCAAAACTGTGGGAGATATGACGTTTTTTCTAAATTGCGGGGGCGGGAGGGGGCGTGGCCAAAATTGAAAATAAACTTGATCTGCCTGCAGACATAAGAAGCATATGTCCCATACATGTCAAACCTCTATCTCTTACCATCTCTGAGATCTGTGCGTTCATACGGACAGACAGACAGACGAACAGACGGACATGGCTATATCGACTCGGCTGTTGATGCTGATCAAGAATATATATACTTTATGGGGTCGGAGATGCTTACTTCTGGATGTTACATACTTTTGCACAAACTTATAATACTCTATGTACAGAGTATAAAAACTGTCAAGCGGAGCGTTCTGTGTCTCTCTCTGTTCTCTATATTCAAGCGTTGTTACAGTCAGTCGCTAGCAAGCATTTATAACATTAATGAATTTAATAGCTTTGAACATAATATTCTTTATTTATTTGTGCAGCAACACTTTCCCAAGCACTTTTCACAGAAATGTTGTCAAAATGCTTTTTCTCTGTGATTCGCCAAAGACATGGTCTTGCCTCAACTGCTTTTATTTGATTTTATTTATCTTCTCCTCACGTTAAAAATTTCAATTCTCCTTTTAGTCTTGCGCACAATTTTTGCCTCCATCTTTTGCCTAATCACTTCCATAATAATTGTCAGCAATATATTCCTGGCCTGAATATCAGCTGTTTCTCGTTCCACATACGCTTCCGAAACGCCGCTATTGTTACGCCGCTATCTATAAAGTGTGGATATCGTTCGTGTTGCTGGATACACAACAAACGAAAAAGCAAACTAAAAATTCCTGGCATAGTTTTTTTTATATGAAGTTTGACAGGAATTTTTAGTTTCCGCTGTGCCGGGTATCCGGCTTAAGGTGTTAAAAACATCCTCTGAAAGTTTCAAGTCAAACAAATAAATGTTTTTTTTTAAGAATTATTTTTGTGCTGGTAGGGCATAAAATCACATCATTTGAGCATACATGCATTTTTGCTTCTTATATTTTCTGCCTGTTGTCAAGATGATGTGATATCGAGGAAGAAGGAGATCTTTATGTTGCTGGCGTTGGGATATTCTCTAAGTACGTTTGCTCACCTTAAATTAGAAATTAATTAAAACAAAAAAAGTTTTAGCTTTGTCATAGCCATACTAAAGGTTTCAAAATTTCATTAAAATCTTCCAAAACAACAAAACGTGACTCTAGTTAAATTTAAATGCTGTAAATGCAAGTGATCGTACATACATACAGGCGTATGTAGAAATAAATAACCAAGAAACCACGCGTGTGCAAAGCAGCCCAGTGACTCTCAAACTATAAAGCTCACACACATAGTTTCGTGTTTCATTTCGTGTCTCATAATCGCAACATATTTTGGTAATAGCTTCTGTTCTACATCGGAAATATACAATATAAACTATGAAATAAGTCTCAATTAAAACCTAAAGCAGAAAATCGTCTTAAAACCATGAAGCGCTTCATCGGAATTTCGGAGGGTGAGTTAAAACTTGTGCATGCCTAATTGTTTCATATTTATTTATATTTTCCGACATTACGAAGCTGGTTCAAACAAAAGCACAATATATGAAGACGGAAGTCATGCATTTTAAGTCCAAAAATCCTCTTCGGGTTTTGAGGTAAACATCTGTTGCTACTTTGCCTTTGGTATATATAAGGTTGTCAAAAAAGTCTTGCGGTATTTTTATTGAATTTTCAATTGTTCATAAAATTGGTTATAATAATGCGATTTAAGTCAAATATGCGCCGTTTTGTTCGATGACGAGTTCCCAACGAGATGCCAACTTCATAATGCCCCTCTTATAGAAGCTCGCTTCCCTATTGTCAAAAAACTCGGAGAGCCAATTTTCACAGGACTCTCTCATGTCATAACTTTTTGAATGACCCTCCTCTTTTTAAAATTTTGAATTTTCCAACATCAAAAAACGCGAAAAAGTTATTAAGAATTAGATTTTGTTTTTCTTGAATATAAAAATTATGCAAAATCAAATTTTCTCGTTTTATAAGATTTTGTTACCACGTCTTCATCCAAAATATTTCGGGAACTGCTCAATGGATTTTGATAGTTTCTTTTTTCGGTCTAAGCTAACACCCAAATGTATCAAATCCATGCTTTAAATTTGTTAAAAATAAGTTTTGTTTAATGGACAACAGATGATGAAACTTCAAACACGATTATCTCGAAACCACTTTTTCGAAAAGGTTTCACACGATTAGATAACGGAGTTAGGACCAATCAAGGGGGTAATAAAAGGTCGGTTTTTGAAATTTTTACTTTGGAACCCCATAACTCCGCTGTTTATTGAACGATCCCAAATATCCCAGATAGAATCATGACCACATCAGTGCTTATCGTTTTTACTTTCGACAATCCGTTCTCAAAAAATCATCAGAAACATTGGCCTGTGTTTTGAATTTTTGGCTAACTTTGAAACGGAATATAACAACTGCAGCAAATACAACAACAAGAAAAATGTTTAAGTTTAATTTAACCTATTACCTAATAAAAAAAAGTATAAAGAAAACCGCTAGGTAATATCACTTTTAATTTTTTTGTAATTAAATTTTTTGTAAACTTTAAAAAAATGGTACTGAAGGTATACTATTTAGTAATCAGGACTACCCTTAAACTATAGGTCCCGTTCTCTTGTGCGGAAATTATAAGCAAGAGATTGCGAGGAGCTCGGAGATGGTAAAATATAGAAATTATGATTATATATATATTTTGTTTTAAATTTGTACCTTTAGTTTGTACCTTCTGAACATATTTAGTAATCAGGACTATTTAACGGTACGGAACGGAACGGTAGGCAAGTAATGAGCAAATTAATAATAACTGCAGCACAGCAAAACTGAGCATTCTCCTTTGTTGGTACAGAGTGTACAGAGAAAAACAGAATAATAAAAAATAGCCATTGGATAATTTTCCGTATTTATTTGGACTGGATATGTCTTAAATATCCCTTAAATCATCCAATTGAGCTCAAAATCATCCAAAGGATATGATAAATGATCCGAATTTATACTCTTGTGTCCAACATATGTTAACATGACTAACCGATGTGGATTTTTTTGTGCGTAAAATACAAATTACAAGTGATTCAGTGAAATCTAGATCTGGGATTGTGTCTTGGATGTGACTCGTTACTCGTGACACGTACATCGATATGGCACATCTCTATAGCATATGTTTACTCCTCTACACTCATAAAACAAAGAAATATAAAATTTACATCCTTGGGTATAAAGTGACCTAAAACAACAAAAAAAAAAGAATTGCCTTCCGAAATGCCGAGGCACCGACCTGTAAACGCACCTGTGGATGCACCTTCATACTCCAATTTGGTAAACACTCTTACTTAGCAAACACAAGTATTTATTTTTTAAGATATTTTCACTCCCAAATAAATACAAACGTATGTTCATTTACATTGTACATTTACATATATGTATGTAAGTACTTAGCGGTGCACACAATTTTTTAAGCGTTTCGAGCAAACGCAGTGCGCTTTTGACTTCATAATGTCTTTGATATTTTGGCTTTAAATTTCACTATCAACAATTCATTATTTGAAGAACGCGATTTTACATAAATAGTGCTTATCTGCTTACTTTAATACTGTTGTAAGGGTATATTATTGGCCAGTTAAGTTACCGCATATCTTAATTGACCGTGTATCAACTGTCAACCTACCTTCTTGTGTACATTTAAATTGAATTGTGCAACATATTTATTTCAGTTTTTCGTGAAGTAAATAGGATATAAAGGAAGAGATTAGCTGACTCGAGGTCAAGAAAGTTGCGATTGCTCACAACTGTAAGCAAGATATGCATTGCACAATAAAAAGAACTGATTGCCTATGCAGAACAGTTTCAAGAATCTCACGATTCTATCGTCAGAAGGCTCTCGCTACTGACTGCTGTTTCTCGGCTGACTCTTATCACTTGAAGCCATTTAAACGGACCACCCTTATATATGCACCTTTTTTTGATCAGCATCAACAGCCGAGTCGAGTCCGTCTGTCTGTCTGTAAGAACTCCTAGATCTCAGACCTTGATACTTACAAGTTTTAAGATATCGAGCTCAGATTTTGCAGTGTTGTGTATGTGGCCAATATCTACAATCTAACAAATTTACATAAAGATCGGATAATAAATGGCAGAGTTATACAGGTTATGAAAAATGTATATTTAAAAATTGTAAGATAACAATTTAAAACATTTATGGGGAAAAATTGCAAGGAAAAATTTATCGCTTCAATATTCCCGCAATTCAAAATTCACAAATTTTGATTAGAAAAATTCACTTTTTGATTTATATTTTTAGTTTTCAGACACGTTTTTGAAAATTGTTTCTCATTTCATATCAAAAGCAGGGCTGCAAACCCAACAAATTTTTTGGATCCCCGGTTCGCGGTTTCGAACCAAAATTTACCAATGGTTCGGGTTCAGAATTATAAGGTTCAAGGTTTTTGGGTCAAGGTTTTGGTTCGAAGCTTGGCTCAGCCCATGCTATATAAACGATTATATGGTAATCGACCTAAATCCGACATAAACTGTTAGGGAATTGTATCGATTTTGGGTTGGGATGGGTTTTCACAATACTTTATATAAATAGAAACACTTTCATACAGCTAATGACCATCAAAGCAAGTAAAATATTGTGACGAAATAAAAACTTCGTAGTGCTGGATACAGCCCTTAAAGTAAAATGCAATTTCGTAGTCCACATACGAAAAGTGTTTCCACAGTAATGTGGATAAGTCTATCAGGATAACAGAAGAAGTCACTGGGAAATAGTTCAAATCTATAATTTTTGATGAGCCGAACCGAAATTTCAGGTTCGGAACGGGTTCAGGTTCATCTTTAATACCTTAAGAGGTTTGGTTCAAGGTTCGGCTCACAGTAATCTGAATGTCGGAATTCCGGGTTCGAGCCGGTTCGGTTCAAGACCGGCTTGCAGCCCTGATCAAAAGCATCTTTATTTTATTATTTGATGCTAAAATGTATCACACATTAAGACAAAGCTGACCCTACCTTTTTGAAAAGCTAGCTACGCCCTCGATTTGCTTCCAGTGCGTCAACTGATGCGGGCTTGTCTCTATAGACATGAGCCTTAACATAGCCCCACAACAAAAATAATCTAAATCCGTTATATCGCACGATCTAGGATCTTTATTAAAGAAAACTCTTTGTAGAAAGCAATTTTAGATGCAAATATGTTGGTCCATAAAATGATTTGAGAATTTTGTTTTTCAGGTCGGTTTCATATTCATTTTTAATCTTATCGTGGGAACAGGAGCATTAACCTTGCCAGGAGTGTTCGCCCGAGCAGGATGGGTTCTCAGCCTAATAGTAATCATGTTGCTGGCCACGATAAGTTTCATGACGGTTACATTCATAATCGAGGCCATGGCTTGCACAAACGCTATTAAAAACTGGCAAAACCTGCAGGCCCTGCGCCAAATCCGGAACTCTGAACAAAACAGCGAAGATGAGGATGATGCCGATTCCCTATCTACAATGGAAGGAGAAAGGGGTGTTGGCCGCGAACTAGAACGGGTCCCACTGACTATCCAAAATGCTGAATTTCATTACTACCAGCTGTCGCAAAAATTTGAGCTGGGTGAAATGGCAACCCTTTTCTTTAACGATTTTGGCCGCATGCTGTTTTACGTGTGCCTAATTGTTTATCTATATGGAGATCTGAGTATATATTCCGCAGCTGTGGCGAGAAGTCTTCGAGACGTTGTATGGTAAGAGTTATTCTTCTTTGGTAATTATTATTGAAAAATTTCAAATCATTTTAAAGTATCACCCATATCACTTTGGGCCTTGTTTGTCAGTGTTGCCAATTGGCCTGGTTTGTAATTCTCCCATCTCCTAATGGCGTTATTTAACTCGGCTATTATTAATTATTATAACATAATTCGACAAAATCTAACATTGGGAAAAACCCCGGGATGAGACCCTTAAATTCAGATAGAAGCATCGCCTTATACCCAGTTTTTCAACTGTACCCTAGGTTCGCGTACTATGGGTACTTTTGTAGTACTTAGTTTAACTTAGTTGTTAATGGTTCAGAAAAAAATTTACAAAACTCAGCAAACACAGACAGGTTCATTGGGAACGTAATATCAAAAAATAGAGGAAAGTTATCTTCGGCTCGGCCGAGGTTTGTATTCCCTTTCAGCACGTTTTCTAACTAATTTGAAGGACATTTCCACTGAAAACAAACGAGATTTTCTCAATAAGACTACTTTTCTGACTCTACTTTTGTAGTAGTAGTAGTATTTATTATTTCTTATTTCCTTATCATCTACATATAAAGTTGCTAATATATAGGGTATAACAAAATAGTTGACAATATACATATGTAAAAGAAAAAAGAAAAAGAATAAGAATAAATAAAGGTTTGGCTGTATGCCGTTCGCCTAATATATAGGTAGTGTACAACTGCCCATACCAACGCACCACGGTAGGTACTACCCGCAGCTGCCCCGCTCGTCACGAGATACTACGCCGTTCTCCACCATGATGCGATGTAGCCTCTTTAAGGTATCCAATAAGAGTATTCCAATTCTGACCATTTAATACTTCGTGCAATTGTTGTGTTGTCATGCTCCATTGTCCAAAATACAGTGCCCGTAACTCTCCTAGAATCGGACGTCGTGCTACAAAATGGGCAATATCTCCTCGTTCCCTAGAATTGCAGAGAGTGCAGCAGCTTACTGTCGTGACGTGTGGTGTATAGCAGAGGCGGATCGATTCTGTTCTTGCTCGAAATATGAGCGATATGGCGTATGTATTGAACTCGTCGTTAAAATGATTATTAGAGGCAAGGTTGAATTCGAGACATTTATAGGTGCATCGCGTTTCGCTCTGACGTGCTTCGCGCTCGAATTGGCTTCTCTCACTACTGTCTATTTGCCGCAACAAGTTTAATTGCCATACCTCCCAGGCACTGCTATCATTTGTAAACATGCTTGTGTTGTGTTCTCTCGCCATACTGCCCGATTTATGAATGAACTGTGATTTGCTCTCCAGTAGATGCTCAACAATGATTCTTGGTAGTCTCGACGGTTCCATCCGCATAGTTTTATTGACATAATTAAAGTGCAGCTGTAGTGTATATTGAAATAGGGTTGCAAGTCCCGTTTCAATATGTATGGAATAGTTTGGTGCATTCATTGTCACGTAGAATACTTTCTTGATAAAAAAGCGCAGGAGTCGCTCAACTTCCTCGTACCGACTAAAGCCCCAGACCTGTGCCGCATAGCACATGATAGCCCTGGCTGTAGCTAGAAACAATTTGTACTTTGTACTGTTATTGACGGTCTTTTTCCCAAGCAGATTTTTCCAGGTACCATTTATAGCGACTTTGGAGTCCGTCAGTTTTTATACTCTGTACCGAAGGTACATAGAGTATTATAAGTTTGTGCAAAAGTATGTAACATCCAGAAGGAAGCATCTCCGACCCCATAAAGTATATATATTCTTGATCAGCATCAACAGCCGAGTCGATATAGCCATGTCCGTCTGTCCGTCCGTCTGTCTGTCCGTATGAACGCACAGATCTCAGAGATGGTAAGAGATAGAGGTTTGACGTGTATGGGACATATGCTTCTTATGTCTGCAGGCAGATCAAGTTAATTTTCAATTTTGGCCACGCCTCCTCCCGCCCCCGCAATTTAGAAAAAACGTCATATATCCCACAGTTTTGAAGATAGATGGCTTGTTCCTTCTGGACATATTTAGTTATTAGAATAACTTATCGATCGGCCAAAGGAATGAAGAAGATCGGATGAACGGTTTTCGAGTTATGATCAAAAGACAAAATTTCTTGGTACAGAGTATGTTATAGTCGGGCTTGACCGACTTTCTTTCTTGTTTTCACAGGTGTTTGGCAAAGGACATATTGGGGGTTAGTAACATGCCCAGGTATTGATACTCGCTTACTGTCCACGCATCTAATCTTGCCCTGCGGCCTCTGCTGTTTCTTATCACCATCGCCTTAGACTTCTCAATGTTTATCTCCAAGCTCCATCTTTGACAATATGTACTAAGGGCGTCAATCATTTGCTGTCATGGTAGTTGGACTCTCAGCCAACAACACCATATCGTCCGCATACATCAATACCCTGATACGCCGTGTTCCCAGTTCTACACCTCCAGGCAGGTTCGCATCAAGGTCATCCACATATAGTGCAAATAGTAATGGACTAAGCAGGCACCCCTGCTTAACTCCTAAATTCGTTTCAAACCATTCAGACAACTCCTTTCCATCCCATACGGTAGTTTTGTTAAGGCTATAGAGGCTTTGTATGACATCAATGATCTTTGTTGAAACTCCCAGGTTGCTTAATTTCAAGATAAGACTACGTCTGTCTACCGTATCGAACGCGGCTTTAAAGTCAACAAAGAATACATACATCTTCTTCTTTTGCTCCAGATAGTGCTTTGCTATTGATGTTAGTGCGAAAATGCTGTCCACAGTCCAGTAGCCTTCCCTGAATCCTGATTGGTATTCTCCCAATATGTCATGCGATTTGACCCAACTCGTAAGTCGCGCTAGCACGACCGAAGTAAATACCTTCATCATCGCATTCAGAAAGTATATGCCTCTGTAATTTTCCGGTTCCATAACGTCGCCTTTTTTGTATATCGGGTATATAATGTTTTTCCTGAAGCTGTCTGGGACTTCTGCTGACTCAAATATGACGTTGAAAGTGTCTGCCATGTGCTATAAATTGTGGTGTTGCGTGTTTTAAAAATTCGGCTGAAACTCTATCCTCCCCCGGTGCTTTTCTGTTTTTGCAGCGCGCAATTGCTTTCGATACCTCCGTGGGTAATATCGCTCGGTCCAATTCGGGAATTGATGCATACGGCAGGGCGAAACTGTGCTGTGTTAATGTATATTCTTTAAATATTAGGCTTTTGAAATGTACCGCCAGACTGTGCGCATCGACCTTAATAGCTTTACTGGTGTTCGTTCCATTAATTTTTCTCACAAGTGACCAAAGTTCTTTGCTATTTTGGACATTGTTAAGTAATGTTTCCAGATTTCTGTTATATGCCCGCTTCGCATCCTTGCAAATTAGCCTTTATTTCACATTTGCAGTTTGATACCTGGTTTTGGATTCACTTGAAGCATTTCTTTGGACTTCTCTTAGCAATTTCATTACATTTCTCCTTGCTTCCTCGCATTCCCAACTATACCACGGTTGTATTTTTGTGTACTTTGGATTGGATGATTTCTGCATAAATTTTGCTGATTTTACAATGCATTCTGAGAGGTTTTCAATCGATGCAGTGAATCCTGGTCTAACTGTCTGTACTAGACTTAGCTCCAGATTTGCCTTGTACCGATTGGCACCATGTTCCAACCAGCGAAGCTTGGGCAGCAGGTTTCTTTTTTCCTCATGTGGTCCCAGAGTCTTCGAATACTCAACACTAACGACTATCGGCATGTGGTCTGAGAAGATTTCGCTTTTCACTTCCATATCTTCTACGTATTGATGCCATTCACCTCTAATAAGACAGTAGTCCATTGTTGACGTAGCTTGGGCTCTAACAAAGGTTAGGTTTCGTTCGCAATCACTATTTGTTCTGCCGTTAAGTACCGTCATACTATAGGACTCACACAGATCTATGATTCTCTTGCCATTTCCATCAAGGATTGAGTCCTTATCAGCTCTGCTAAGATTGCAATATTTGTTCTCCGAATGAGAGTCCTCTGTCCACACTTGTTCCTTTGCTATGCGCTCATTCAGATCACCGATAATCATTATGTTCATCTACTCTGATTGCTGGGTATCGTACAGTATTTCAAAGTCTCTCGTCCAGTGATTGCAGTTCAGATAAGTGGGAAATATGCATAAGGTCTTGCCATTTTCGCTTTTGTATGACAGCTATACTATATAGATCTCTGATTTCGATTAAACTTAGTGAAATCATGGAAAAGCATTGCAAACTAAGAAATACAAAGTTTGGAGGCGTTTTCTTTGAAAACAAAAAAGTTTTTCTCACTAAAACTAGTTTCTCGACCGATCATTCATATGGCAGCTATAACTTATAGTCATCCGATTTTGACAAAACTTTTAAGAATTGTGTGAAAGCTTATAAAATAAAAATATATGCCAATTTTAAAGAAGTTTACATTGAAAGCAAAAAAGTTTTTCTATTTTTCTAACCTTACTTTTCTATGGCAGCTATACTATATAGATGTCCGATTTCGACCAATCTTGGCAGAATCGTGGAACGAAATGGGATTTGTAAGAAATTTTTTTGTATGCCTACTCTGTTTGCTATAAAACAAACATGTTATTGAGTTAAAAATGTTAAAAAAAATAAATCCTAACCAGTAATCATGGCATTTTTTTATCAACGGCTTCAGTCATTCTTGTCCATTCATTTAATTTAAACTAATTAAGTGCTTAATATTGAGATCAGACTTCCATTTGGGTGAAATAGTTGCTGAATGCTTCAGATTAAGGCTAATTTTAATAGCACTGTTTGATTTATTGAAGGTCTACCAAGGACATTTTTAATGAAATTTTCACTTTTCTCGCTGTCAATAAGGAATTTTGGTTATTAGATTAATTTCATAATTTTTATTGAAGCTGCTAAAACACTAAATGGTCAATGTTGTTCTAAGGCAGCTGCTTGTACAAAAAAAAAACCCGTGAACCAAGGCTATGTTGAAGAAACCAAAATCGCAGTTTGGTCTAATTTTGGATCTACTTTATGACTTACATGGAGATGTTCGTGGGTGGATCTTAAAATGGAACTCCATCTCGCGGTTTTTTGGCTGACGAGTACCATCTTTTAGGGACGTCCACTAGCCCATTGTGCCATCATAAATTTAGATTTTAATCAAAATCTACCGTGCGTTTTTAAAGATATTCAAGAATATAGGTTTGACCTCTTCTGGAGGTAACTTAACCAATTGTATGATTAACGCGATTTTTATACTCTGTACCGTAGGTACACAGAGTATTATAAGTTTGTGCAAAAGTATGTAACATCGAGAAGGAATCATCTCCGATCCTATAAAGTATATATATTCTTGATCAGCATCAACAGCCGAGTCATGTCCGTCTGTCCGTCTGTCTGTCCGTATGAACACACAGATCTCAGAGATGATAAGAGATAGAGGTTTGACATGTATGGGACATAAGCTTCTTATGTCTGCAGGCAGATCAAGTTTATTTTCAATTTTGGCCACGCCCCCTCCCGCCCCCGCAATTTAGAAAAAACGTCATATCTCCCACAGTTTTGAAGATAGATGGCTTGTTCCTTCTGGACATATTTAGTTAGCAGGATATCTTATCGATCCGCCAAAGGAATGAAGAAGATCGGATGAACGGTTTTCGAGTTATGATCAAAAGACAAAATTTCTTGGTACAGAGTATGTTATAGTCGGGCTTGACCGACTTTCTTTCTTGTTTTTTATATTTTCTTCATAAGGGCCACTCGATATTTCATTCGAATATTTTTTTTCAGATAGAGCATATTTTTATGTACATTTCGCAATATATTTTTATACAGCACACAGCCGGAGAGCTCGGGACTCAATTTTTTTATATATCCTATTTTCGGCGTTTGACTGATTTTTATAGAAAATATAAAAAAAACACAGTTTATTTTAATCAAAAAAATTACTTCTGATAACTTTGGGAGTTGTTTTATATTTTTTCCGAGAAGTTTACCAGAAAGTACAAAAAAAAAGTTTCTGATTCGATCAAATCCGTTACACCGTTCAAAAGTTATGATTTTTTGAACGTTTTATGTGTTTTCCGGACTATCTGGAAAACTATTGACGGTAGGAAAACAAAATTTTGGGGTTTTTTCATCTATCTATAATACTTCAATATATAGCCAAAAAAAAATTTGGAAAAAAAAAATGGGGTAGCTGAGTTGATATGGAATGTTCCATATTTCAAATAGCTTAAATGAAGTACGGCTCTCTTATTATAGTTGTAGCGTTTTTGACAGCTGCAACCGACTGACTCGAGTACTTGCTCACTCTCGCTCACTAGGAATGAGTATCAAAATAGCGTGAAACGTTGCCAGATAGGTTTGACCACTTCGGGTATTCTTATTAGGGGAACTCGCTTCTATTTGGAATCCTTTATTAATAATACCCGTCTTCAAACAGATTTTGAAAAATTTGATCGAAATCAGTATATCAAAACAAACAAACCCAGGAATTCTAAGACTCATCCCCGAGTCTTAAATTTCAGACATCATTTGTAAAGTTGTACGAAATGTGCTAAGATTGATCTTTATTAGTTAAAATATGCCAAACCAAATTATAGGAACACATCTGCTTTTTTTATGGTTTCTCATTTTAGAACCTGCATGCAGCGGCTTACATTTAGTAGCTGGTTTTAGTTTTGTGCTTGTCATTTATGTAAACATAGATTTCCGTTTCTTTAGTTCTTGTTAGGGTTTTCACTTTGTTGTGCACTTGGGCAAATGTGCCAGACTAGTATTATGAGCCCCTTATTTGTTGAGGAAAAATTATATTAAAGAAATATTAAAATAATATAAATTTAGCATTATTAACATATCTTTAATGTGCCACTAGTTGGCAAAATAAAATACACTTGGCCCTCGTTTAACACGGGGGTTACGTTCCTAGAAAACCTCGTGTTAAGCGAAATCGTGTTAAGCGAAACATGGATTCCGTACAAAATAGGGGGTTACGTTCTTGAAATTCAAAATTGGCAACAAACATTTTTTTTATTGTTCAAATTTGGTCTGTTTTTATTGAAGTTTCATTCATTTGTTCAAAATTAACCAAAAGTTACTATGTATACGCCTTAAATATATATAACATAACATTCATATTTTCAAAATTAAAAGTTGGTATTAAACTAAAAAGTTACTTCATATAATTAATTAACAGTTTAAACCTTTCAAAAACTCAAAAATTTTAAAAAGTAAGATCATATGTTACTATTTATACTAAATTTGAAATGCATTTGGTGGCATTTATAGTTTTAGCCGTTTCGTTTCAACATGTTTTTCAACTTTAGGTACAAAACAATTCAAGAACCAGTCTCTAAATAATTCTGCAGTATCTCAAGCTTTGGAATATGCTTTCCAGTACACGGGTAATTTGCTCTTGTCTATCCCTTTAAACGCACGGGGATTCAAAGACTTATAAACAAGCATTGGCTTTACTTGAAAGTCGCCTGATGCATTACTACACAGCAAAAGTGTAAACCATATTTTTGTGCCTTAAAGCCGGGAGCTACTTTTTCATTCTTAGATAAAAAAGTTCGATTTGGCAATTTTTTCCAGCAAAGTCCACTTTCATCAGCATTAAAAACTTGGTCAGGCAAGAATACCTCTTTTTCAATGAACCCCTGAATTTCTTCTGGGTATGTGGCAGCAGCTCCATCATCGGCCGATGCCGCTTCGCCTTTAAATTTGATGCTATGAATGGAGAACCGTTTTTTAAATTTTTCGAATCATCCATTACTAGCAACGAAATCTATGCTAGAAGAGGGCTCTCCATTTTGCTTGAGCAGTTCAAAAATCCTGAGTGCTTTTTCCTGAATGATCCGCTGGCTTAGAGGGATCTTTTTTTCGTAGCTATCGTCAATCCAAATGCTAAGTGCTCTTTCCATGTTCTCCAAAATAGGTGCGCGTGCTCTACTGGTAAATATAGATGACCCAATCCTTCCTGTACGTCGTATTTCAGTTTCATTTTTTTTGATAGTGCGAACTGTTGCCTCATTCAAGTCAAGGCTTCTTGCAATTTCCGTGGCAGTTTGCCCATTGTCTAAACGGCTTAGAATTTGTATTTTTGTTTCTATAGAAATGTCTTTTCGTTTTAAGGAGCTCTGTTCTTTCTTTCTGCCATTGTATAAGCTGAAATTTGCATATTTTATTTATTCACTTTTTGATTTAATCAAGCTGAACCACCTTTTTACTTACCACAAAATCTTTGATTTTTATACCCGTTACTCGTAGAGTAAAAAGGGTATACTAAAGTCGTGCAAATGTATGTAACAGGCAGAAGGAAGCATCTCCGATATCATAAAGTATATATATTCTTCATCAGCATCAACAGCCGAGTCGATATAGCCATGTCCGTCTGTCCGTCCGTCCGTCCGTCCGTCCATCCGTCCGTCTGTATGAACACCTAGATCTCAGAGACTAGAAGAGCTAGAGCAACCAAATTTTATACGTAAGCTAGTATTGTCTGTAGGCAGATCAAGTTTGCTTCAAATTTTGGCCACGCCCCCTCCCGCCCCCGCAATAAAAAATATTGAATAACTCCCACAATTTTTAAGATATCGAGCTCAGATTTTGCAGTGTAGTCTATGTGGCCAATATCTACAATCTCACAAAAGGATCGGATAATAAATGGCCGAGTTAAAAAAATGTTGCATACTTATCCGAGCTGAGCTGAGTAACGGGTATTTCGAAGTCGGGCAGGGCCGACTTTAACTTACGCTCTCGTTTATTTACGCGTCTGCAAGGCTTAAGATTTTTTCACATACTAGAACACTCTTACATCTGACAGCTCAAATGTGGTATTCCCCTTTTTCCACAAGCACCCCATGCGTATGATACAAGCACAAAGGGACTAACGCATCAATTGACAGCAAAAAAAATATCGATACTTTGCAATCGTGTAAGAACGAGGTCTTTAGCGTGTTAATAGGGGAAAGGGAGCAAATTTGTAACCGTGTTAGACCGAGTTCGTGCTAAAAGAGTCCGTGTTAAGCGAGGGCCAAGTGTACTCTCTTCTTATCACGAGAGACTTTTCAAGCAGATGCTGTTTCCGTCTCAAAGGGAACTCGGAAAACTAGAGAATTGATTAAGAAAGAAGATTTTATAGCAACGTCTGTAAGAATTAGCTATTACATTAGTAGTCACGAATTTTCTAGTAAGTCTACGACAAACACAAAAATTATTTTATAAAATTTTTTCGATAAAACGCGAATTATAAATATAAAAATAAATAAAATATTGTTAAGATTCTTTTGTGTATTCCAAGAATCGCGTAGAATGCGATTTAAAATGAGTTTTTTAAATGAGTTTAATTCAGGGTCGTCTGTGGTGTTGTCTTCATACATTTATGTTCAATTACACATCCTTTTCAAAAATTAAACTTGTATAACACTTTTAGCACAAAATTATAACAAATAATGTTAATAAAATATGGACACTCTGTTTGGGCAGAAGTACCCGAAATATTTTGGACTGGGGTCTGGCAAGCTGAGCACAACTCGTTCAAAGCAAATTATTGTTGTGAACTCCGTAAATAATGATTAATTGTATATTTTGAATCTACAAAAATCATGCCTATCTTTTTTACAAATTCTATGTTGAATCAAGTAGCCTTTTGATTGTTCCTATACAAATTCAAAGTGCGAATCTAGTTGTCCTCCCATATAAATAAATATGTATTTTCTGTCGCATATAGCTCATAAATCCAGACATATATGCCTAGTGTGGCCTCCGCAATTGCTAGAGTGTCCAAAAATTGGAAAAATCGTTTTACCGCCTTATCTTGGAAACAAAAGCTGATGGAGCTAAACCGAAACCAGTTTCGGAATCAGTGAAAATTAATTTAAAATATTTTAACATCGACAAGGCTGCCCCTTACAAAGAGGGTCATTTTGTCGGCCTGTGTTATTATACTCTTGCAGAGGGTATATTGAAATTGTGCAGATGTTTGTAACGCATAGTAGGAAGCATTTCCGACCACATAAAGTATATATTTTCTTGATCAGCATGACGAGCTGAGTCGGTATAGCCATGTCCGCCTATCAGTCTGTTTCTCCTCCTCCGTAAGATTTAAGGCTATCGCCACCAAACTTTGCACGAAGTCTTCTGGTCGAAATACGCTGCACATTTGTCGGAACCGGCCGGATCGGATGACTATAACATATAGCTCCCATAGAAACGATCGGTCGAAAAACTAGTTCTAGTGAGAAAACCTTTTTTGTTTTTAAAGAAAACGCTTCCAAACTTTGTATTTACTAGATTTTAATGCTTCTCCATAATTCTGCCAAATTTGGTCAAAATCGGACATCTATATAGTATAGCTGTCATACAAAAGTAGAGTCAGAAAAGTAGTCTTATTGGGAAAAACTTGTTTGTTTTCAGTGGATATGTCCTTCAAATTATTTAGTGCTGCAAGGGTATACAAACTTCGGAAGAGCTGAAGTTAACTTTCCTCTATTTATTTTTGATCAAAAATCAAATATAATCATTAAATTTAAAAATAATCGGAACTTAAGTTATTCTTGCCTCATTGGAAATGGGCTTTGTTGGTCCAATTTGATTCACTTACTAATAATATGCATCAACTTTGACACAATTCCTTATGCACTAGTCGAAATAAGCTTCTGAGTAATACTAAAAATGATTATTGTCGAGTTTTATTTCAAAAATCAATATAAATCATTAATTTTTGAGAAATAAAACAAAAATCAAAAATAACGTTAATTAATAAGGTCTGATTTTTGTAATGGAACTCATAATCATGACGGTCCCTGGTTGTGAATGCTTACATCTCATAGCTTTCAGCGGTAATAAATTATCTATTAATTGACCCAAAGAGCTTACAAACCGAGATTCGATAAAAGGTCTATGTCCTAATTTAGATCTCTAGGAAAAGCAATTTGGGGGCGGCGTTGGGTTGATATCGGTCAGTCGGGCTTAGATGTTAACTAAGACAAAGATTTTATATAAAGACTGAGTCGGAACTCGTAAAATGCCATATCAAATATACGCCACGCAAAATACACCTTCATAATGTTAATACGTTCGAAAAAATTTTTGAAATTAAATTCATTAGACACATTTTGTTGGGGTTTTAGGTTTAGTTAAAGAGTTTAATGTGAATAGTAATACAGAGTTTAATGCGCACGAATACAAAGTTAAGGGAGAGCGGCGAGGCAGACATCTTTTCTTAGGGGCGTCAGATGGACAACTGATATCGATAGGCTGCATGGTGGGTTGCAGATGGGCGGGCTGGTAGTGCGTTGCCAGATGAATTTTCAACACATTTCCAGCTTTTTAATAAATTATATCAAATTTTCGATTCCAATTCAAAATCGAACAAATAATTTATCATTCACTCTTTAAAATAAACAAAAATTGATTTCTTTTAGCGATCAGACGAATAGCACCGATACCGTAAATTCAAATGTTATGTACTGGCCAGGCGATTTCAGAAATAATTCAAATCTTACATGCTGGAAGGAACACACCATCTCACGACTAAGCATGTACAGGGTGTTTTTGATTGGATTCACTGTTATATTCGGGCCCTTTGCAGCGTTTAGTATTCAGAAGACCAAATATCTGCAAATGCTGACAGCTGTCTTTCGTTGGACAGGTAAGAACTTTACTGCCCATAGCTTCATTGGTCTTATTTACGTTTTCTGCTTTCAGCATTTACACTCATGATTTGCCTGGCACTTAAGCTGCTGATCACAAATGGAGCAAAAGGTCACCCGGTGAGCTTTAATTTCTACGGGATTCCATCGCTGTTCGGGGCTTGTGTCTACTCATTTATGTGCCATCACTCACTGCCCAGCTTATTGGCGCCTATTAGCCAAAAAAGAATGGTCGCGAAAATCCTTTCACTTGATTATGTTGTAATCTGCTGTTTCTATATAGTGTTGGCCATGACTGGGATATTTGCCTTTGAACACATCGAAGATCTCTACACTCTAAACTTTTTACCAAACATAGCGTACACAGACTTTACCTCTGCGGTGCTCGTTGGTATTGACTACTTTCTGGCACTATTTCCGGTATTCACCTTATCTACAAGTTTTCCAATTGTCGCTATAACTCTTAGAAATAATCTGCAAACATTATTTCTAGACATGTCTCGATATGACTCGTACCATTGGAGTATGCGCATACTCTTTCCTCTGTTTGCAATTATTCCACCATTTTGTATAACATACTTTACCGAAAGTTTGGCCAATCTGGTGGCGTTCACTGGTAGCTATGCGGGAACAGGAATTCAGTACGTCATACCAGTCTGTTTGGTTTACTTTGCCAGGCGCACATGTACCGAGCTGTTGGGAAGTGGAATCGAGAATAAGTTCCAAAGTCCCTTTAAGTCCAATACCTGGTTAATGTTGGTTTTAGTGTGGTCAATTGTATGCGTATTGTTGGTCACCATTAATTTGTTTAGGTAAATATCTAATTCCATTCTGCACACGTATTTATAGATTATTCATTTATTATACTAAATACTTAAGAAGTAAGTACATTTCTAATCGGCTGTGAATAAAAAATTTTTAACCAAACCGCTGGATCTAGTTTTAATTGTATTTGGGAATATGGAGAAATGGTCAAAGATCTGAGTTAGTATTGGGTTATTCATGAATAAGTGAACCAAATAAAGTTGTTTACTACACTAAAGAAGTGAGTCCTTTTTAGTTGTTCAGTGGATTTTTTTTCTTTGAACTACCCACTCACGGCAACGCAGCAACGGATTCGTTAACTGGGACCAGCTCGTAGTAATTTTTTTTGGAGGAGCACCTATTCCTGCCGCTCGTCATTCCCTACTTTATGTTTTAACTATGGTGGATTTATAAATCCTTCTCACGGACCAGACACTTTGTAGGTTTGACTAGCTTCGGCTGATTGGCTGCTCCCTATCGGAAAATAACCATTGTACTCTTTTCCACCATTCTTGGCCTTTAAGATATTACTGAAAAATTTTCCCTTGGGCGCCATTTGTTATGAACCGACTTTTTTTTTCTGAGTCCATGTATCGGTTGCCGGCTAGCTAACGGCTGGCTTTTTTTTGGCCAACTCCCTAACCTTAATATTTCCGTCTGTTTGTTGTCCACCTCACCCCATTATTATACCCTGTTCCCATTGAAAATGGGAAAAGGGGGATCATGAAGTTGTGCGAATGTATGTAACAGGGAGAAGGAAAATTTTCCGACCCCATAAAGTATATATATTCTTGATCAGCATGAACAGCCGAGTCGATATAGCCATGTCCGTCTGTCCGTCTGTCCGTCTGTCCGACTGTCCGTCTGTCCGTCTGTCCGTCTGTCCGACTGTCCGTCTGTCCGTCTGTCCGTCCGTCCGTCTGTCCGTCTGTCCGTCTGTCTGTCTGTATGAACGCGTCGATCTCAGAGACTATAAGAGATAGAGCCACAAATTTTTGCACGAAGGTAGATTTATGCTGTACGCAGATCAAGTTTGTTTCAGATTTGGAAAATTCCCACCCGTCCCCCTTTTATCCCCAAAAAACCAAGACCTCCTCTAGAAATTCTACACCTAAACAACCGTCAGATCCACAATTTTCAAGTTAGAGCCTCGTGGTTTAGTATGCATCAAGCTAGGCCCAATATCTATCTATTCTGAAAAGTACAATCAGATCGGACAAAAAACACCGGAGTTATAAGCGAAACAGTTGGGCTGATAATAGCCCTCAGGACTAGAAAAGTATTGCCTACATTTAGGATGACATCTTCAAAAATTCAAAAACAAATAAATGAAAATAAATGAACAGGGTATTTTGTGGTCGGGAAACTCGACTGCAGCGCCGTTACTTGTTTAATCCATCATCTTTCTCTTTTTATCCTTTAAACAATATATTGAGCAATTTTCTTAACATTAAAACACATTTCGACCCATTTTTTTATTATCACCTAACCTGGGTACCACAGGGACGAATACAACGGAAATTTTAAAAGTTAATAGTGGATAAATAAATAGGTAATTAAAAACAAGAAAGAAAGTCGGTCAAGCCCGACTATAACATACTCTGTACCAAGAAATTTTGTCTTTTGATCATAACTCGAAAACCGTTCATCCGATCTTCTTCATTCCTTTGGCGGATCGATAAGTTATTCTAATAACTAAATATGTCCAGAAGGAACAAGCCATCTATCTTCAAAACTGTGGGAGATATGACGTTTTTTCTAAATTGCGGGGGCGGGAGGGGGCGTGGCCAAAATTGAAAATAAACTTGATCTGCCTGCAGACATAAGAAGCATATGTCCCATACACGTCAAACCTCTATCTCTTACCATCTCTGAGATCTGTGCGTTCATACGGACAGACAGACAGACGGACAGACGGACATGGCTATATCGACTCGGCTGTTGATGCTGATCAAGAATATATATACTTTATGGGGTCGGAGATGCTTCCTTCTGGATGTTACATACTTTTGCACAAGCTTATAATACTCTATGTACCTACGGTACAGAGTATAACTAGAGAATAAATTGACAAATAGACATCACGGAGATTTTACGATTTTCTTTTTGAATAAATAAAAACAAGAAAGAAAGTCGGTCAAGCCCGACTATAACATACTCTGTACCAAGAAATTTTGTCTTTTGATCATAACTCGAAAACCGTTCATCCGATCTTCTTCATTTCTTTGGCGGATCGATAAGATATCCTGCTAACTAAATATGTCCAGAAGGAACAAGCCATCTATCTTCAAAACTGTGGGAGATATGACGTTTTTTCTAAATTGCGGGGGCGGGAGGGGGCGTGGCCAAAATTGAAAATAAACTTGATCTGCCTGCAGACATAAGAAGCATATGTCCCATACATGTCAAACCTCTATCTCTTACCATCTCTGAGATCTGTGCGTTCATACGGACAGACAGACAGACGGACAGACGGACGGACGGACAGACGGACATGGCTATATCGACTCGGCTGTTGATGCTGATCAAGAATATATATACTTTATGGGGTCGGAGATGCTTACTTCTGGATGTTACATACTTTTGCACAAACTTATAATACTCTATGTACCTTCGGTACAGAGTATAATTAGCTCATGCGTGTGGAAGTATTATTTAGGAGTTAACTCCGCTTTGGGCTCTTGAAGGCTAGGTAGGCTCTATACCGCTGCTGATGTCTTTTTTTTGCATAAAAAAATGAGGGTATAATAGCCTGTGGCCTATTTTCCCTCCAGTGACCGGTCGCTCCTGTGTCTCCTCAGCCTCGTCCAAATTCCAGCTGCTTCTGTTCTTACACAAACAAAAATCCACATTAAAACTGCCTGTATTTTCCTCGCGCACAACTCCCTCACCGAGCCGGGAAAATTTTCTTTATTTCGAATATATTTTTTTTCCGATTAACACTTGAATTCCCAATTAAGATTTTTACTTCTTTTTCTACTCAGTTTTTTTTTTCGTCTGATCTTGAACTGCCCTTGATCTCTAATCTCTTCGCCTTTTTCTGGGCATCCAACTCCCTATGAAAAGCAAAATTGAAAAGCTGGTAAATTTACTAAGCTCACGACCCTCTGATTCCGACTCACGCTCCCCAGACCATCGCCATACCGATGTTACTTAAAACAAACGCGGAAAAATAAACAGCAACGCACCTGCCTATAGGACTCTAACAGATACATTCTCCACCAATACATTCTCGACACACGAAACATAATTTTGTATCCTTTTTTGGCACCATTTGCAGGCAAGATACCATTTTTATGCACCATTGACAGGCAAGGCACCATTTGTAGGCACCATTGACACGAAAAACACGTTTTAAGTTCTAAATCGCATAAGAAAGTCCCTTTTTTAAATTCCTTTATGTCCCACATATCCGATGATGAGATCATGGAATTTATTCAGTCAGACGTTAAAGTGAAATCAGTCTCTCGTATAATGCGCAGAATCAGCAGAACCAATACAAGTGACCTCGTATATGAACCTACCTTGGCAGTGAAAATTGGATTTTCAAATAATGAGATACCCCAAACTGTTGTTCTAGTTATTGCCTTCTCAAGGTTTCGCACTTTTTACCCACTGTCCGTCAATGTTTCAATTGTGGACGTCTGGGTCATTCATCGATGCAAGTCTAATCGGCGCTATCTACGCTGTGGATTTGAAAACTGCAATGATCCTCAATGTGGTATTTTGAAATGCATTCTATGTAATGCCAATGATCATTCCTCTCGTGACTGATTGTCCTGTCCTAAGTGGAAAAGAGAAGCGGACTTTATAAAAATTATGACAGTGAAAAAACTGTCCAGAAAAGGGGTGCTGTCTTCCTACTCTTTCAACAATTCTTTTGATATCCTTCTTGAAAATGAAGAAGCTTTTCACAGTCTAAAATCTAACAGACCAAATACAATCAACAATGACATAATTGTTAATAATACTATTAACAGATCCCGTTATAGCAAAATTGTGGAGCCTGCCTCTTCCACAAAAACCACATTTCAAATTACCGTCATATACAAATGACACAAGCGATTGGAAGTATCAGTTTCCCAACAAAGAGCATTCTGAGTTCACAGAGATCAAGGAAATCTGTGCTCAGCTCTTTGGTTTTATCAAGCCATTCATTGATATGGATGAGACCTTGTGCTCATCCTTTCAAGATCTTAAAGATAAATTCATCAACACAAATAGAAAGAATAGACTTAACACAACCTTAAAAAAAACCTTTTGATATAAATATCAATCAAAGAAATACAAATGTTGATTAAAGTTCTCCAACACAATATTCAATCTTTGAAATCTCACAAAAACGACCTTGAATTTATGCTAAACACTGAAAATTATGACTTTGCTTGTTTGTCGGAGATTTTCTCTCATGGAGATGATCCGACTATCAGAAACATTGTCAATTATAAAGCAATAGAAAAGCTTCGGACCGATAACTATTAGTTAAAAATTCGATCAATTTTAAAAAAATTCATTTCAAATCAAATGCCGGTATCATTGTCGCCCAAACTATAAATCTATCAACAAATCTAACTTTTGCTTCGGTCTATTGTGATCCCAGATGTCACACTGAACACTTTAAAAAAGATATGAAAAGTTTGTTTGACCTATTAGAAAACATGAATGATGCGTTCATTTGTGGAGATTTTAATTCCAGAAATGCCCAGTTTGGTGATACCATAAGCACAGCTTCCTTGAAGACGTGGCAACAAATGCTGGTTTTAGGTGCATTAACAACAGCAGCATAACTTTTAAACAGTTTCTTGATACAGACTCAGATTCAGTTTTGGATCTCACTTTCACAAATTCAAAATTATCTGTAGACTGGAGTGTCAAGCCTTGTAGGATTGGTGGGATTCATCATTTTCCCATATGTTTCACTATTGACAATGTCAAAGTCAGGCCACAGTTTTTCCTTTCCAAGAAGAAGCTTTTCACTAATTTATCCAATATCGTGGATTTCAGTGATGTTCAAGACTTAACGAGCAAGATCACGAATGAAATCAAGTCATCTACGTATGAACTAAGTGGTAGAACTCGAAAATTCTGGTGGAATGAAGATCTGAAGCGTCTAAATCAGATTTTTAGAGCCTCTCAATCCAAGGCAATTAAATTTCCATTTCTTGAAAATTTTGAACAAGCCAGTAAGGATCGGGAGCTCTGGAACAAGGCTGTTAAAAAAGGCAAAGCGGGAATCATATCATAACAAAATTGAAGAAATCAATGAGCAACCGTCTTCAAAGAAAGCATGGCGCTTTCTTTCTAACCTAAAAGGTTTGGGCAAGTCCCAAAAATCAGAGTGGGCTGTGTCAATTCCAG
>JAWNNO010002991.1:0-42614 GCA_035044985.1 Lordiphosa fenestrarum
TTCAGCGATTCATTTCTAATACTCTCTGTGACATGGTCCGGAACCGTCAGGTTGTTGTGTACATGGACGATATCATCCTTGCTACCCGAACCCTAGAAGAACATTTTGAGCTTTTGGCAAAACTGTTAAACCGCCTTACTGAGAACTACCTGCTGATCAGTTACAAGAAAAGTATATTCCTCCAGAAGCGAATTGATTATTTGGGATACGATGTCAGCTCCAAGGGCATATTGCCTAATAGTGCTCACATAAAAGCAATACTAGAATACCCCGATCCCTCAATTGTAAAGCCCTGCACTCATGTTTGGGTTTATTCTCGTACTTCCGTAAATTTGTTCCGTCGTTTTCTCGCATTGCCAAGCCAATGACAGAACTTCTTAAAAATGGTGGTCCATTTCCCATGAGAAAGCTTGAAAAGGAAGCGTTTATGACTCTGAAAACCGCCTTATCAAATCCGCCAGTCCTCTCCTTGTATAATCCCCTTTACGAAACCGAATTGCATACCGATGCTAGTTCCCATGGATTTGGGGCCGTACTTATGCAAAGGCAGGCTGATGGAAAGATGCACCCTGTATTCTTTTATTCTCGGAAAACCACCGCTGCCGAGTCCCGTTACCATAGTTTCGAACTGGAAACCTTGGCCATTATCTATGCACTACGCCGATTCCGTGTTTATTTACAGCACCGTCCGTTCTTAATCGTAACCGATTGCAATTCTCTAGTGCAAACCTTGGATAAGAAATCCATACATCCCCGCATCGCTCGGTGGTCGTTAGAACTAGAAAATTATAACTATTCGAAAGCACACCGACCCGGATCTAGTATGCCCCATGTAGATGCTTTAAGCAGGCAGACCGAACTATTAGAATCCGAGATGGATAGTCTTGCCGATCCTTGCATTAGATCCGCGGAGCCGATAAATTCGAATGAGTCTGTGAGTTCTCCGAATTCATCCTCGTCGGAAAACGATTGTCCCTTAAGCCATTCCGCCGAAAGTCTTGTAGGAGTTGTTGGCGCGACCCCGAACGATATAGATTTGCTTCTGCATACGGAGCAAATGAGAGATCCTGAGATAAGCAAGCTTCGTGACAAATTGGAGAGTGCATCTGATGATGTTTTCGAGCTAATAGATGGCATGGTGTATAGACGGGTCGATGGATACAAATTCCTTTTGTATGCCCCTGAATTTCTACAGAACCAACTGATTCGAATGTGCCACGAAAAGTTAGGCCACCTCTCTGGTGATAAGTGTGTAGACGACCTTAGAGCCAAGTATTGGTTCCCGTCCATGAGGAGCAAAGTGGACCTTTACATTCGAAATTGTTTGCCGTGCATTTTGCACTCCGTCCCTAGAAGTATACATCATCGTACTTTGCATAGTATACCGAAAGCGGCAATTCCGTTTGATACGATACACATCGATCATTTAGGACCGTTACCAAGCATTACTTCGAAAAGAAAGCATCTGCTTGCCATTATTGACGCTTTTACAAAACATGTTAAGTTGTACCCAGTGAATTCGACAAGTACCCGTGAAGCAATCGATTCCTTGAAGAAATATTTCGAGTATTACAGCCGGCCCCGTAGAATAATATCCGATCGTGGTACCTGCTTTACATCTTTCGAATTCGCTGAATTCTTGACCGATCGTAGTATCGCGCATATAAAAGTCGCCACCGCCGCACCTCAAGCAAATGGGCAGATCGAACGAGTCAATAGAATATTGACGCCGATGTTAGGCAAATTGTCGGAACCCCTTAATCAATCTGACTGGTACAAATTAGTTAATCGAGTAGAATTTGCATTGAACAATTCGGTTCAAAGAACACGGGTAAGTCCCCGTGTGTGTTGCTGTTTGGATGTGATCAACGTGGTCCAGTCGTTGATGAGTTGACCGAGTATCTCGAAGAAAAGTTGAATTCTGAAAGTCGATGTGACTTCGAATCCGTTAGGAAAGAAGCCGACCTCAAAATGAGACATGCCCAAGAGCAGAATGAAAGGAGGTATGCACTAAGACATCATGCCCCTCTGCAATACAAAGTAAACGATTTCGTCGCTATTCGCAATGTCGACACTACCGCAGGTTCTTGCAAGAAGCTTGCACCGAAATACCGTGGCCCCTATAAAATCAGCCGCGTGTTGCCCAACGACCGTTATGAGGTCACCGATGTCGATGAATGTCAGCTTACGCAGATCCCGTACAAAGGGATATTAGAACCCGCTAGGCTTAAACCGTGGATGCGTTGCTGTACGAAAACTATTGAATCCTGTTGAGATCGAGGGCGATCTAGTAGTCAGATTGGCCGAATGTAGTCTTTGGACAAATTGTTTGAAATAACCGCCAATATGTAAATATGTGTAAGTATATCGATAAGCATGATATCTAATTATAAGGTATTTTTAAGCGAGCCGAGCACGGCCACATTAATTGATCGACGACCGTTGGTGCCGGACGTGCGAAGCTCGGACAAATTGTACATAGTGAAATAAACAGAAAAAACCGAAAAACCCCCGTTTACAATGGAAACGATTTTTTATATTTTATGGATGAACTTTGTAATTTATTGGTAGGTTGCACTGACATATTAAGCCATATCTCAATTCAGAAACGTTTGATGGAATCAAACAAGGCACGAATCAAGTAGTATTTGCTAGTCTCAACACGACCAAAGACAAGAAAACTAAATTATTTCTTTAAGAATTGCACTTCTTCAAAGAAATTAAAATATCGATGAACAAAATCTAAGAAGTGATTGGAGTGATCCAATTGAGTAGACAAACTAACAGTTATCTGACTGTTTTATGTGTGATTAATTATTTATTTTTAGAATTTTTGTCAAAATTAAAAGTATGCTTCAAACCAAGTCAGAGAAAATAATGAAGAAGGAAATAAACACACAGAATTATCATCAATCAATGGTTCATCAATGGTTTCTTTTTAAATTGTTGTGGACATTTGCTATTTTTGCCCCAAAATTGTACAAATGCCTCAGGTTTTGCGATGCAATGCCTTACAGAGCTGCTTATTCGAATTGTAATTAAGTCTTTAATATCTTTGATTTTAAACACGCATCTTGACGATGAAGTTCTTTTCCAACCAACGATTTGGTTTTGAATTTGAATTGTCGGTGCCCACTGAATCCTATCGCTTACCACCGATAGCGAATCGATATGAAAATAACCGCAAAGATATCGATAGTGATGACAAGTCTAGCAACAAAGTAGCAGCTGACAGTGTTGCACAATTGTCGCATTAAATTAATATATTTGCCGCAATGTCGTTGACGGATAGCTTGGACCTCAATAAAACAGAACTATTTGCTAAAATCCGCAATGGACTGCCCATTGTCCAGCACACGCAGAATCTATTGGACTGCAAGGATGATCTGCTGTTCGCTTGGGACGCTAACGACGGCGTCTTGCTGGTCAAAAATTGGCGGGTTTCGCTCATGGAGGCCAAGACGAAGCCCGAGAAAGTAAAGTACCAGACACTGATACCATCGAGCACGCTTAGCCTGGATGTGGATCGTGTGGTGGCCTCCAATGAGTGTTCGCTAATTGCTCTGAGCGGACCACGTGGTGTGTGCATTCTGGAGTTGCCGCGTCGCTGGGGTCCAGATGGTTACTTTGAGGATGGCAAGTCCAAGATCACATGCCGCACATACAACTTGGATGCTTCGCTATTCCAGAATAATTCACACCTGGAGGTGCGTCAGTTGCGTTGGCATCCCCATTCGGTATCCGATTCCACTTTGCTGGTGATGCTTAATAACAACACCATTCGCGTGTATAATCATTCCAAGCTGCGCCATGTCTGGCAAGTGGGTCCCAGCTTACTCAAGACGGGGGCTAATAATTCCCTCGCGGACTTCGGCGAGGCGGCGGTGGACTTTGACATAGCTCCAGCAATAAAATCCCAAAAGGAGTTGGCTCATGAGTTTGAAACTAGCCTTAATTTGAGTGCACGGAAGTCGAATAAACAGGAACGGATTGAGTGGCCTATTGTGGTGTTAAGAGAGAATGGAAACATCTATATGCTGCTGACCGGCATAGATTCGGAGAGGACGCGCCTGCAGGGTCCCATTACCATTTCGCCACAGACCAAGGACAACTACGGACTGGAGTCATGTGCCATCATGGTCATACCTTCACTGCCGCCCACTGTTGTCATTGGCGAGTCGAATGGCAAGCTGCATCATGCGCTTCTGCTGGAAGCGGAGGCTGCAGAGCTTTCCTTCAGCGAAGTCGATGACTTGGTAATCATCGAACCCGCCGAGTATGTTTTACATGTGCGCGAAACCGTGGAACTGGAGCTGGGACTAACAGCGGGATCCTCTCACAGCTGCCCGCTGCACCTTAAACGTGATTTGATGAATGAGCTGCGTTATTTTGTGTATCACGATGCTGGCTTGCACGCGATCACGGTCAATTTTATATCCGAACTGCAGCGTTACCTGGAAAGTGAGGCGGAAGATGATCATCTGGAATTGGCCACACCCTCGCGGGCTGAGTATATACTCTGCACAAAGTTCGACTCAAGCAAGCTCACCAACTCGGTCTTCGGCATTGCCCTGCTCCAAATGCCCGCTGGTGTGGTTCTCCTGCTGGGCAGTGGACAAGTCATCAGTCTCAAGCTGGTCATCGATGCCCAACTGTTGGTCACACCCAGTGAGCATAAGCAGCGCCCAACAGCTCTACTTGATCAACAAGAAACTGGTCCTTCCTTTCAGGACAAAATCAAAGCCCTGCTGCAGCGCAGTGTAAATCAGCCTATATTGGCTAACAAACTGTCAGCACCGTCGGCTCATGAGAACTACGAGCTGCTCAACCAAGCCATAGAAGTTTTGCGCTTGCAATACCTCAAGCGACACGAACTTGTTCGTACCGAATTTGCCAAGCACATCAATCAAATACGCTTGCGTAAGGAGCAACAACTGCAAGAGATTGAAGATCTGGAGCAGGAGCGTGAAATCATAAGCGAGGGGGCTCACAAGTTGGCCGAACGATTCGAGGAAATCAGTGATAATCAGGAGCTACTGGTGCGGAAGTGTCACAGTCTCATGCAAAAGGCCAATGCAGCTTTGCCAAACAGTGTGGTGGCCGAGCGAGAGTTTGCCCTAGAGGTGGTTCGCCTCAACAAGGCCACAAAAAGCATAGCCGCTGCCCTGGAGTGTGCAAAGAAGACGATGAACAAGCAGCGATATCAGATAGCCAAAAGTCAAGATGAGGTTAAACGGAATGCATATGAACTACCAGAAAAACAGTATCGCACCATCACTGAGATTCTTGCCCAATTGACGAGTGAACTAGATCGACAGATAACCGACTTAAAGCGTATGAATAAAATTGTAGGAGTCTAAGAGAGTTCCTCTAATGTTGAAGACTATTTTCATGTTAATCATAAAAGTATTTCCGATTTCCCCGAGAAAAGAAATTTGATTTTTAATGGATTAAAATTATTTTTAAAATTAAAGAATTTTGCATGCTTTAGGAATAAAAACTCAAGCGGGCTAACTGTCTCAACCAATCCACACAATACAACTGAAATTTTCCCAATGTTGGGCTGGACGGGATCGTATTTTCTCTACCTGCCATGTCCGTACGTCTGGCTGTATAAACGCATCGATCTCAGAGACTAGCACTCAAAGACTAATACTCAAATCATAAGAGTCTAAGTATCCTAAAGTGGTTTTTTGTGGCTGGCCACACTCATAAAAAAATTCGTTCTGAAAATTAGAAATTCTCCTTTAAAATCCGTCCTAAGGCGATTCACCCTAATATGGAAAAAAATATGTTCTCATTTATGGAAAACTTTCAAAGTTTCAGACAAAATATGCCAGCAAAAATCCCAAAAAGAAAAGGTTTGGTTTAAAAAGATCGAGCGAATGCTTATTTGTATTAAAAGCATTGCAGATATAAAAGTGTCTCAATTAAAGTCATCAGAGTGGGATTGGGTTGTGTGAATTGAATTGTTGCATCACATCTGTTAAATAACAGAAACCCAAACCTATTCCCAGCAATTTCTACTCAACTTAGTATACTTAAAGCACACAAATTCTAAAATCTTCTGCAAAGTACAGTAAAACCTTATTTAAGAGTTTGGAGTACAGCTCTCACATATTAAATTAAGCCCCAATTTTTCGTTTTTTGGATCCATGAAACCTTATATTTTTGACCTTAGAACAATAACAGCTTGTAAAGATGAATATTACAGAAGTGAATAATCTCCAAAAGTAATAAATAAATAAGAGTATAGATGATTCTTTATCATGTTTAGATTCTGATAAACATGAAATAGAATCTTTAGCTAATTGTCTACAAAATAATGAGAAATTACATATAAATTCAAAGATTGATGCTGATGCTTAAAAGTTTTGGGAAAACTGACACTGTAAAGGACTTTAAAAATGTCTCTTTTGATGTATTAGCGGTTCCTGCAAAACAAGCATCAGTCGAACGCGCTTTTCTCTTAAGTTTGGTGTTATCCATCCAAAGAGCCAGTATAGATGGAAAATGACTAAAGATATATGAATGATTAACTTGAACTAAGCTCAAATTTTATATTACAAACATCAAGACTCTAGACCTCCATGTATATACAGCCATGCTCCGGTTTTCACTTATTATGGCGAATTGCGATTTCAGCAAATTAGTACGATTTTAGTTTAGAGCGCTCCGAAATTCGCCAGTTTTTGTCATCGATAATGTTCCTTTCCCAACTTGTTTTGTGTCATTTCACAAACCAAAAGCAGCTGATGAGCGCCACTACTCATGATATCGATAGTCATATATCGATATATACCATAGCCAAATCGCAAATGGTTATTGTGAGCAGTTTTCCATCACGCTCAATTTTGTGTATCTCTATTAAATAAATTGTTTAAAATATTGCCTCAATGCGAATTGAGTGGATGAGTCCGTAAGACACATCTAAAAAGATAAAAGAACTGAATAGAAATAGTTCCGTGGGCTGTCTGTTTGTGCATTAACCTATATTTTGCATTTACTTTTCATTTCACGGACTCAGATGTCTCCGGTTTAAAAACGGCAAAACTTTGCGATTTCCGAATGTCGGAGCACCAACTTTTACGATTTGGTGTTCAAATCGCAAAGTTTTTGGGAAAGCGAAAATGGGAGCATGGCTGATACTGTTTAATTTCCATTTAAATTACAAACATGACGACTGAACCCTGGCTCGAACCTGAACCTCGGTTCAGCGACTTTCTGAACACGATCCCAAAAAGTTTCGTGTGTTCGAACTCCGGAGTGAACCCCTCCCGATTTTTAGGAGGTTTTCAGCCCTGGTAAAAATACCCCAAAGTGTATCAAAACATATCAAAAATTTAACAAATACTTAAATAGTGGTTAATGTAATAGATTTTGGAGAAAACCAAAGAGAGAGAGATTTAATACGCAATCGTGTTGTTGATTAGAAATCCATTTTCGATACTCCACTAAGGTCAAAGTTCTTTGAAGTCCTATCTACGTTTGGATTACCAATAAAGTACGTTCGAGTTGGAATGATGACATTGAAAAGCCCTCAAAGCTCTGTCAAACCATTTGGTACAGAAGGAGGTTTTAGGCAAGGTGACAGCTTATCTAGTGACTTCTTTAATCTGCTGCTGACGGATCTTTATCGGATGTCATCTTTAACAGAGATATGATAAGATGATTTGATGATGTTGATATTGATACAATCGGCACAAACGAGTGAGCGGTAAGCAGGGCTTTTTTTTAGAGATAGGGTATCAGTAAAAACTCATGGCCTTAGCGGTAAATGAGGATCAAACGATGTACCTACTCTACGCGTCTTGGCAATGGAAGACTACAACTTTAAGGTTGGTACACTTAGGGAAAAATGCTCTGATATTCACGTTTTTTTCCTGAGTGTAAAAACCTTGTCTACCTCGGAACAACGATAACCAGCTTCAACAACATCAGTCTGGAAATCCGAAGAACAGCCACTCTTGCAAACCGATCAAAAGCGGAGCCCTCTCTCGCTTGACATCCCAGCTCGCAGATCTTACCAAGAAACGGTAGGTATAGCAGATTTAAAACTTAAATTCCAACTGCGAATAAAAAATACAATAGAACCCAAGCAGAACATTCAAGCCAATCATAAGTTTCGTAAAGTAAAGGGATTCTCCGATTAGGCATGTATGACACACCAATTACGGAACCCTGCCCGACGCACTCTGTGGGCACCCCTGGATTAAATGACTCGCTGAGTCGATTCACTTGGTAAATGCCGCCTCTGTGCCTAGACATTCTTTGGTTGCGACACTCTTTGCGCTTCAACGTTCAATTTGGTTTTCTCATCGAAGCAAAACAATGCGAGTACGTATCCAAAACATTTGCAAGGCTAATGACCCACATTTTTACTCCACATGCGGCTGCCCCTCTTGAAATTCTTTTACGCTTCAGCATTTCAGTTGTCAGCAAACTTTTTTCCGTGCTGTGCCGTTGTCCAAGCCCCATAGACGTCATGTCATGTGTTCTACTGAGTCGACTCTCCCACATCTACACAGAGATGTTCAACTATATCAAATTAACTTCACCATTTGTGATCGAGGCTGCCATGGTGACGATCTGCTTCAGCGCCATAGTCGGCCGATATTTGATATTGATATAAAGAAGTGTTAGTGCGTCGTAAATCGGAACAGACTTTGTATTTGTTTGTGAATAGAAACTAAAATGCTTAAACTTAAACTTTGGTGGGCTTCTCAATCAAGTGAATGTAGAATGCGGGATTCTTTACTTGGCTCATGTCCTTGAAGTCTCCGTACAGCTGGTGCTTGGCCTTGCTGGTAAAGATTTCACTCAGGATCTGCTGGAATTGCTTGAGTGCGTGGGGATAGTAGGAGAGCCGGAATTCGCTGGTCAGATTGTTAGCCTCGATTAGGTAATCCATGGAAACCAAAGCAGGCTTGCCACAATGGAACAGAACGGATGTTTTGATGTCCGCCGTGTGGCTGGTCTATAAATATAAGCAAGTCATAAGCGCTCGGAATAGAGATTAGGATGATGACGGTGCACAACCAGATTATCACTTGGCGTTATCAGTGGAGCGATGGGCGATGACTGGGCATAAACTTACATTATAGTAGATGCTCTTGGCTGGGGTTGAGCCTGTTTCCAGAATGTTGTCATAGTTGCGATGGTCGATGAAGAGCACACCGCCGGGCTTGAGGCACTTCTCAAAGTTTCGGATAGCCTGTTTGTGTTCGCGCTGATCCCCAAAGCCGTCCATTAAATGGGCAAATGAGTTGCCCAAGCAGATGACAGCATCGAAGCCATCCTTTATGTGCTCTTGGATGTCGTCGTACAGGGTCAACCAGTTGGCCTCTTCGATAACTGCAAAGGAAAACTCATTGAAAATGTCACTGGAGCAAATTCCTCTGGTTCACTTACCCCAACTATCGAAAGATGCCTCATTGCGGCGATTCCAGCGCTCCTTGAGGGCAAATTTCAACATTTTGTCTGAAGCATCAACTGAGACCACCTCGAAGCCTTCCTCCAGCAGCATAATGGAGTCGACTCTATAGAAGAACTGTATTTAGTTGGATAAAGCAAACGTCAACTCCTTGCTTGACTTACCCCGTGCCGCAGGCCACATCCAGGATGCGCTTGCAACCCTTCTGGCGCAGCAAGTCAATCAGAAATTTCTTGTAGTTATCTGTGCGCGAGTTCTTGTCGCCAATGAAAATCTCCCACACCTTGGCCGCCTTGCCATCGGCATACTGATCCCTTACTCCTTCGGCGGAAATTCCATCAGAGCGGGATACGAACACACTATCAGCGGATGTGGTCATCTTAAACGGTCAGCACTGGGCGGCAGGTCTCAATCAAGTAAATTATAAGTCGCATCCGCACTTGCCATGTTGACTCTGTGGTTGGGGACAGCTCATCCGTAATCTTATCAGTTTTCGGAGGCGGCGACAAGCGGTGGAAAAGACGAAGAGCTCCAGCTTTAACATCTGCTCAGAAACTGCACGTGTGTGTGCCAGCAGGCTTTCGCTTTTGTGTAGCCTGGCCCTGACACTGACCCCAGATACTGATTAAAAATCTGCCCTCGCATCCAGTGGACAAATCACTAAGCAATTTTTACAAAGCTAGATTCTGGTATTTAGTATACAGGCGCGTATATGTTGGGCAGTGGTAAGTTAATGTTGGTTCACTGGAGAACCTAGGGGAAACGATTGGTTGGGGTCCCCATCTTACTTTGAATGTCAATGATCTGTAGTTCTCTAAGCTTTCCAAACGTAATGCATAGGAAAAGTCAGGAAATCGAACTTCACGAGAATATTGAATGACTCAGTTAAATGCATCAGCGTTTTGGCATTAAAATTTTTCGGAGCTTACCCAAACAATGTTCCCACTCGACCACTGAGTTCTCTTCGACGACCGCAATTAACAATCATTGGACTTAATTTTCGTACTCAGCGGTTTAACATAACTCATGACTGTCAAATGATCGGGATCAAAAATGCTATAAGCTTGTTAAATCGAAAGAAATACCGCAGGTTTACATATATAGAACAACTTTTGCCCCAGTGAACATAGCAATCGATTCTTATGTATTTGCGAGCGCTGAATACAAATCAGTTGTGGTTACAGAAAAATAATTTCAGTTCAAGTGAATTTATTTATCCATTTAATTCACAGTTGATCTTGAAATGAAAATGTTGTTCTCAATTTTGGAACTTCCGGACTTTTTCTGCAGGTATAAGAAGCATATGTCCCATACATTTCCAACCTCTATCCCTTACCATCTCTGAGATCTGATTGTTCATACCAGAGTTGGGCGCGTGTCCTGTTTTTCTTCGCGTCGCAGGCACACGCGACTGTCTTGACACAAGCAGAACTACTGGGGTCGAATGAATTATTTGGGCTTTCATAAATTATTCAGATAAATATTCAGTGTAACTAAAATATCACCCAAAAAATCTTGATAATGGGTACTATGGAAATCTCTATTTTGCTGTACATTTAAGTGCCAACTACACTCAAAAAACTTCTTATTTTTCAGTTTTTAGAAATATGCCCTTAAACAATTTTCATTTCTTAATTTAAAGAAAATTTCTTAGCTGTCTAAAAAGCTTTTTCTCAAATTTAGCAAAGACAATCCGAAAAAAGATTTTTTAGAAAAAATTTTCGTTTTTTTTCCAAAATTGAAGGTAATTTTTCTAGATTTTTTCTTAAATAATTTTTTAATGAAGGGCGAATTCGCTTTTGAACCAAAAAAAATGAACATTGCATGGTGTCTTGGAATCGGTGAAATTTAGTAAAACGCACATTTCTTAAATTTAGAAAAACCATTTAGAAAACCGCTGTAAAATATAAAAAAAATTATTTAGAGAATCGCTCTAAAAAATATAAAAAGATTAGATAGGCACCCCTTATAATTCCCAAGTACAAATTCCGTGCATTAGGAATATAAAAGGGGCAACTGATATTCGGCTTGCTGAGAAAATCGCCCTAAAATATAGAAAAACAAGAAAGAAAGTTGATCAAGCCCGACAATAACATACTATGTACCAACGAAATTATACGCCCAGCATACATTTTGATGTTGCAGAAGCATCTGAAAGCAGAGCTGATACTGCGCTGCACCAGCAAACAGTATTTTGATCATAACTCGACAACCGTTCATCCGAACTTCGCCATTCCTTTTTCGGATCGAAAAGTAATCCAGACTACTAAATATGTCTAGAAGGTACGCACCATCTATCTTTTAAACTGTGGGAGATATGACGTTTTTTTAAAATTGAGGTGGCGGGCGGGGGCGTGGCCAAAATTGAAAACAAATTTGATCTGCCTGCAGACATAAGAAGCATATGTCCCATACATGTCAAACCTATATCTCTTACCATCTCTGAGATCTGTGCGTTTATACGGACAGTCGGACGGACATGGCTATATCGACTCGGCTGTTGATGCTGATCAAGAATATAAACATACTTTAAAGGGTCGGAGATGCTTCCTTCTGGCTGTTACATACTTTTGCACAAACTTCTAATTCTCTATGTACCTACGGTACAGAGTATACAAATTTTCCTAAAAATTACCCCTCATATTCGGTTATTTTTTTAAGTCGCTTAAGAGTTCGAATTGACGGGATTCGAACCGTATAGCAGCTATATATTATAGTGGTCCAAGTACGATGACAAACCCAGTTTCTGTTCAAAAACTACAAAAACAACCAAGTTGGAGCAAATCGGCCAGATCAGTTTAGTGGCTCTATGAAATATTTGTCTTTGGTCGTCCTTGGGGCCCAAAATAAGCCTATAAACCAAATTCGAGGTCAATATCTTAACAACTAGAGCCAGAAAAAGCCTAGCAATCCCACTGTGCACTGTGTACATAAAATACCAATCATACTGGAATATTTACAGAATATACAAAATATGACTTGCACAATCATCTACACAAGCATTAATGCCTACGTCAGTTTAGCTGTTCAAAACAAATAATTCACCCCTGAACCGCACTTATCGTAGACTCTTAATTGTTTTATTGTTGTAAGTAAAATCGGTTTTATTTTAAATAACTTTTATAAATATTGCACTGCGTTTTTAGCCAGGAATCTCGTTTCCAAGACTTCAGTTTTTTGAATGGTCTTCATATTGCACCTGGTAAGAAGTTGAATCTTAGAGATAAAGTCACAAATGGGATACTTACAGCTAGAACCGGGTTACTGACAATAAGTGATTACGTTTCGCAAGGAAATTATTTCAGTGCACATGGTTCCATAATTTTCTTGGGAAACATAAGCCGTTCATGATAACTAATCTAGCACATGTTTGTTGTGTATGAGATAATGCAGATCGATTAAGTAAGTGTGTATTGGTAGGCTTATAGCTATTTACATTCAAGTGTTATTCGAATCGTCATCTATGGCAAATACCCTAGCGAGTCTTCCAGAGAAGCGCTCACCGCACGCATGGATTGGTAGCTGCCCATGCGACTTCTGCTAACAGTACTGCGCATAGAAGCCGCCTTCTCCATGGCCTTAATGTTGCTGAGCAGATCATCAGCACTGCAGGATTTCTGGCAAGCCGTTGCATCATGGGTGCCAAAAGGTAAGGCCATAGCTCCCCGATCGGTACTAAAAGATTCACGCGTTCGGTAGGAGGACTTTCTGGACGAGGCATGGGAACGGTGGCTACCGTTAGCGGGCCGCATGACTGGCTTCTGGCACAGACTCTTGATATCCGTGGTCTGACTAAGCTTCATGTCGGCAAACACAGCCGCTGCCTCCACACTCTTCTTCACGCTCAAGGCCTCATGCGGTTGCACCGGCTGGCTGCTGCCGCCAATGGTGAAGAGCTCATAGTCCAGGCCCAGCTTCTCGGCGGGCTTGGGCTTACGTGAGCCCGCCTTTGACTTTCGCTGTGAGAGCGAATCTTCGCTGATGACCGCCACTCCCGCCGTAGGGCCCCTTTGACGACGTTGAGTACGCTTGCAGTAGCATTTGCTGGCGCTGATGCAGCTATCCGAGTCACACCAGGTGGTGGTGTCCGAGTGTGTGCTAGCGGGCTCCTCCTCGACCATGGAACAGTAGCACTTATCATCTGACTTACAGGAAATCAGGGAATGGCGATTGCCCACCGCCACACTGGTCGTTGGCTTGCGATTGTTGGCCAAAGCCATGTTTCGCTCATTCTTCTGGCGCAGCTTGTGATTCAGGTGCTCCGTTCGTAGGCTGCAATAGCAACGGTCGGCCGAGGCACAGGTGCAGGACTCGGAATCGTAACTGCACTCGGAACACGAGACATAGCTGTGGGTGTAGTTGATGTAGTTGTTGGGTTTGCATCTTATATCTTTGCTTCGACTTACCCACTGCTGCTGTTCCTATTAAGACCTTGCAGGGCATGCTCATTTCGTACCACAGAAACATCCGAGCCGCTGGTGGCCGCCCGATTACGTTGATGCTGCTGCTGCTGCTGGCTGGGGATGGGTGGGCCAATGAGTATGGGTGGACTCACTTTGCGCTTGGTCTGCTGCTCTTCGCTTAATGTGATCTCCTTGGGGCGCACCGCCTTGGGTTTGGTCAGCTTGCCGCGACAAGCTCGAAAGTGTCCCAGTTGGAACACCTTCTTCAGGCTCTTGGCTCCAAAAAACAATCCCTTTGTCTTCTTCTGCTGGGTCGAGAAGGTTAAGTCAAATCATTTGCTTTACCCTTCCACTTCAGTCCACCCCACTCACCTGGGAGCCGTTCAAACTTGCCTTGCGCTTTTGTTTCTTCTTCTTTTGACGACGCATGATATTCTTTGAGCGTTGGAACAGCTCATCCTGGGTGAGAGTCACAGCCAGCTTGAGCAGAAACTCCTTGTAGATGGGCTTCAGGTCGTTGAAGGACATTCCATCGGCGTCTATAATTGCATACAGGATATCGTCCAAGGAGTGCAGATTCTCGTGCAGTCGGAATTCATTGAACAGTTCACTGAAACCAAGTGGGGAACTAGAAGCACAATTCAAACGAGGCCAATCAACCAAACCAAACCTTTCCACCAAAGTTGCAATCAATATACCACCTGCCCCCATTTGTGCTGGGGGCGTGGGTGATAATACTCACCCTCCACCACCACCGCCGCCGCCGCCTCCCAGCTTGTCCGAGTGTCGACGCGCCGCTCGCGATTTGTAGCGGGTGAGGCCGCCCGTGTTGAGGAAACTTCCGGATCTGGGTATGGCCACGCGCGTCAGTATATCCCCATTGGCTGCCTCATTGCGCATAGCAGGAACGGCATCGCTCTGCTTTTTGGACTGGTGCAGTCGATTGACATGCCCATTGCTGCAGACCAGATGGCCACCACCGCCACGTCCAGGACTTCCCTTGTACCCCGAGCCGGGCACTGAGGTGGGAACTGGTGGGGCACGCTTCGTCTTGTGCGACTTACGCTTCCGCTCCTCGGTGGAAGTCTCCACCTCGGCTGCTTCATTGATCACATTGCTGTTGGAGCTGAGCGAGCTGCTGGAGATTCGCTTTTTGCGCACCGATCGGGACGGGGGGGTAGCGCATGCCAGGCCATGATTACTGCCCCGAAATGAGCTGCGACGCCCATTCGCACTTGGCGTCAGCTGGGAGCGGGACAAATAGTTGGAGCTCGTCATGGCCGAGCTGCTGGCTATGCTGATGCAACTGACTCCGTTCTGCTGGCGAGGCGTTCGTCGCTTGGTGCTGCGGTGAGAACTCGTGCTGACATGGGCCATAAGACTCTGGTACAGAGTCGCCGCAATGACAATGGCATCCTCTGTGCTTTTGCATATAAAGCCATGGCATTCCAGCACTTTGGGGGAGCTGGCGGAACGCATGACCACGGCGAAGATGGGAGCATGCACATGAATGCTATGCTCTACAGCCATCTGCTCCGCTGTGCTAAAGTTGGATGGGACACTTAATCTCCATACACATTATGGGAAGCTCACAACAAATGCTTACCTCAATGGCTGGAACAGAGCAGTCTTGTCAATGTTATCAGGATCGGTGATCAGTGGCAGAAATGCTGCGCCACCATCATCTTCAGATATGACAAACTTTACCGCCGACCACACGGCGATATTGTGGAAGGGCGTTATATGAGCCTCGATGTCGTCCAAGCCACCTGCTGGGCTGGGTAGGGAAATGGCGCTAATCTTTACACGCAGTCCTGTGGCACAAATATCCAAAGATCCCGAGTTAAGCTTCTGTCGAACGAAGAACAGTTAAGTTGTGTCAGATATGCACCTCGATTTGAAATAACGCTTGTACCTTCTTTGTGACCTCGCTGAGGTAGAGCTGCCGCAGCGGCTCTTGAAGTCCCTGCAGACTGGTCACTTTATCTTTCAGCGGCAAGGAGCCCAGGCAGGTGACATCAAAGCTGCTGGTAGCATCTTTGGCCACGTCCGTGAAGAGTTGTTCGATTTGGGCTTGCACACTATTGCTGATGCGCTGCACATCCTTTTTGGCCTCCTCGGCCAGCACTTTGGCCGACTCGCTGGAGTTCTGCAGAAAGCTGCTTAGCGAACGCACATTGTCACCACCCCCGGTGCTGGCCAACTCACTACGTCCATACATAATGATGGAGCGCGTGCGATGAGATCCCCGGGGATCATCGAGACGATGGCTGCGCATCGATCTGGAATAATTAAGAGAAAAAAAGAGCGAGTTGATTTAAATGGGCGCCAAAATGTGCAGATGCATTTCAATTTTGTCTAGTTTCTTCATCTCCGACCCCACTAAGCCAGCGAGCACTGCTAGGCCCGCCCCACACAGACAGCCGACCGGAGCGGAGCATATCAGCATTGAGAAATCAAACGCACCCTGCAAATATTTTGTTGTGTTTCTAATCTGACTCGTCAAATAAATATATTTACATATATCTGTCGTTAATTTTCAGGATTTCCTCTTAATGTTAGGAAGAATCGTTTAAATATCTAACGGAAGAAACGTTTTCTCAACTCCAGAAAGAAACGCCTTTTAATCCCTGAGAAGTGTTTTTTTTTTCAGGAAGCAAAGCTTTCTTAAGAACTGACTTCTTATTCTTCCGAAGTAGCGCCTTCTTTCCGCTAAGGGACCACCGAGTGGAACATATCTTCCCAAAGGGCAATGCGATATCGCTACAGTGCAGCTATACCTACTGGAAGAATCGCATTCTTTTCTTGCGCGATACAAAAACACAGCTTAGTCGAGCGGACCATTTTGTCTGTAAAATTTATAAGCTAAGTTGGCTCTGCTCTCTGTGTGCGGGTGCCTTACTTCTAAAGCGTAGTACTCAAGCCAACTAAATCTAGACCTAGCTAAAAAGAAACCTTATTCCGCTGGGGATCAGCTAAGGGTACGGTTCTTTAACAACAAAATTCCACCAAATGTTAAACAGTCATACTGCACTGCATTTTGTTTTTTGCTGATTCCTTTGTTCAATCATTTTAGTTGGAGTACGTTGCGGAAAAAGTTTATACATACTACTTTTTTGGCTTCTACCCAGTTAAACTCAGTCAGCTGTAGAGCTAGTCAAGGTAGCGGCGCCATGAGTTTTTAGCTGGGTATGAGCGAAAGTATATGGAGTTGACACCCAGCTTAATCGATTAAACTTGTCCGAGTACTATGCTAAAGAGCTTATTTAGCTTTCTTAATTTACAAGTGCATACACTAAATTGATCTTGCTAAGACATGGCCGAATCGAGGATTGCACAGCAGACACATATAGCAGGAGGATTGCACAGGTACGCGTAAAGCTGTAAGCTTATCCGGTGAATGCTCTCTGAAAATATTAGAGCCGTAAATTGTGGGGAAAAAACAGATGTCTAAATTCCGATAGGTACTAGCGAAAGAAGTGGTTTGAAATTATTCCAATGTCACATATCAGACTCAAATGATCGATGGAATTATTAACATTAACTTATTGAATACTAACAGTAGACAACTTGCAAATTTTATATGTAAGTATTTGGAATTAACAAAAGGCGTGAATTGGCCTAAGTGCTACTTCTTGAACAAATCTTCTATAAGTCGCAGTTGCCATTAAAGTAAATTTTTAATCAAACCTGAAAGTTATTGCGACTAGACCCAATTTTTTTAAAGATCAGGTTAGGCATTAGCGGACAAATTTGTTGCTTGAAATAATCGGAGATTTAAAGCTGACTTACACTAAGAGAGCGTTATGCGTTAATAGCCAACATTTAGTTTTTTTGCCAGTTTCACTTGATATCGATAAATTCCTATCGCTTCAACAGGGTGACCATTGTGGATGCCGAATATGAATGAGAGATCGATATTTCGTTCATATTCATTGGATATTAAAAAAGAAACATTTACATTTTTAATTTAAAATTTTTAGAATAAAAGGTACATTAAGGTAATTAAGGTGCAATTTCTCTACCTCATTGAACTCCACCATGATATCCCGAAAGGGGTTTAACTGCCTCGAGCAAGAAGAAAACAAGACGTTTTGTGGACACAAAGTTGAGAAAGAAAGAGAGATGTAATGGGTACCATTCCTTACGTTGGCGGTAAATAGATCCCTTTTTTTGAAAAAAAGAATAGAACTCTACACCACATTGGTAGCAAACGTTTAAATGAAGCAAAAAGAAAACAGAAATGAAATAAAAGAAAGTGCTATGAAATGAAAAAAAGAAAAAATATTTATCATGGAAATGCCACTTCAAACAGAAATCGTCAGAGAGCCAACCTTCCACATTGACAGCAGATTTGCTAATAACTTTAGTTCCTCATTTAACTCGAAGCCCAAAAAGAAGCAGCCTACTTTTCAGGCTTAACCTTATACAATTCCTCTTTCTACCAATTCAGACCCTGTATAAACAGCATCCCCCGATTGGAATGAAATTGACGGTGCGCGAGGGATAGCTGAAGTAACTTCTACACACTGTTACACACTTCTACTCAAGGCTTTGAATGGGCAAAAGCTCAATCTTAAAATTTCTATTATTTCCGGAGTCGTTTTGAAATTGCTGAGCTGAACTAAAAACCAGCAAAAAAAACTTTTCGGTTCGGTATAGTTCACTGACGAGCTTTAAAACGTAAGCGCTGACTTTTAGACAATGATTCTTGTGAATTTTATCGTTTTCATTGATGGCATAAAAAAATTTCGATCCAATGTAGAAGTATCTGCGATTCGCTGATGGACCCTTTTTAAGGGAGAGCTGTTTAAACTGTTTAAATCCTCAGCTATTCCGAGTTGATCTACCTTCTTGGAATGACTTGTCTCCATTTTAAAACATGTAATTCCGTACGTCTCTTGCAATTTTACACAGTCTTCTTAATATACCTTTTAGCACACTACATACCCGAGTATAACATTTTACAAGAATTTTAGAGGTGTTCTTGGAATTCAATTTCGAAAATGTGAGAAAAAAACACATATTTACTTCAGAAATCATAGTATTTGAAAACGAGCCTTTAAAGGTATATAAAATAGTTCCGATTGAAGTGCTAAACCAAATCGAAGCCCCAGATCAGTTGGCTTCAAAAACCAAGTACTGAGCCAAACCGGACGTTTAAGAGCTGCCCGAACCACTGAACCGAACCACGTAGACGTATCAAAATCTGTACTCGGGTTTTTGGATGCTCTGATTTTATTTCTGGCAATATTTTTCTGGTCGGTGGTGAGGGGACTGCCTCATGGAGATGTGTAATATGTATCAAAAAACTAGAAAGAAAGTCGGTCAAGCCCGACTATAACATACTCTGTACCAAGAAATTTTGTCTTTTGATCATAACTCGAAAACCGTTCCTCCGATCTTCTTCATTCCTTTGGCGGATCGATAAGTTATTCTAATAACTAAATATGTCCAGAAGGAACAAGCCTATCTTCTATCTTCAAAACTGTGGGAGATATGACGTTTTTTCTAAATTGCGGGGGCGTGGCCAAAATTGAAAATAAACTTGATCTGCCTGCAGACATAAGAAGCATATGTCCCATACATGTCAAACCTCTATCTCTTACCATCTCTGAGATCTGTGCGTTCATACGGACAGACAGACAGACGGACATGGCTATATCGACTCGGCTGTTGATGCTAATCAAGAATATATATATGTACTTTATGGGGTCGGAGATGCTTCCTTCTGGATGTTACATACTTTTGCACTAACTTATAATACTCTATGTACCTACGGTACAGAGTATAATTAAATGGCGTGAAGGCTAAGTTTTTGTGTTTCGCGGAGAGGGGGCTGACTCATAGAGAGGAAATTGGGTAAAAACTAACAAAAATTTCACCACAAAAAAGTTGCATTTGGAGTAGTCTAAAAATATGTAAAATTGTAAAGCCTAACATACTAGTCTAGTTCGCTAAGTTCGGTAAAAGGAAATAAAGCTCAAAATAAAGTTCGAAAGTTCTAAAGTATTAAGAAATGATGCCAGGAATGATTACCAAGAGCCCGAAACATACACCCAGAGGAATGTAGCACGAATCGGCAAGCACGATTTCTGCATCAATTTAGAATTTTTTTCTTGATTTTTTTAAGATACAAGCATAAAAAGTTCTTGCCTTTGAGCTTGATGGTAAGGAAATTGCGGGGAGCTATGAACAGAGAGAGCGAACAACATATGAGAATAATTCTCTCTCTCGCTCTAAGCATTGCCGATGGCTGTTGCCTAAAATGTATACTGCGAATTCGTCGCTGCTTTTGATATGCGCGTTGTGGCGGTGTCGGTTGAGATGTCGGTGTCAGTGAGTGCAGTCTTCGAGGCCCTGAGTTCAAGTCCCAGTTGAGGAAAGTAAAACGAGAAAGCTAAGCTAACATTGTCTGTGCCGAAGTTTTTATACCCTTGCAAGTGCTCGCTTAAATATTTTCAAAAAATACTCTTCTTCCCATTTTCAGACCGATCGTTCGTATGGGAGCTATATGATATAGTCATCCGATTTGCAGGATGCTACCATTAAAACCAAAAAAGTTTTTCTAACAAAGACTGTTTTTCAGAGCTCTCTTTTGTATGGCAGCTATACTATATAATTGTCCGATTTTAATTAAACTTAGTAGAATTATAAAAAAAAACATAGAAAACCTACGATTACAAAGTTTGGAGACGTTTCCATTGAAAAGAAAACAGTTTTTCTCACTTAAACTAGTTTTCCGACCGATTGTTCCTATGGGATCTATGAGATATAGTCATCCTCTCCGGTCGGTTCCGACATATTAGTAGTGTGCAGCCAAAAGCAGACTCTGTGCAAAATTTCAGCTCGATAGACTAGTTCGCGTAGAAACAGACAGACAGACGGACAGACGGACAGACGGACAGACGGACGGACGGACGGACGGACAAAGCTCAATCGACTCAGCTCGTCACCCCGATCAGGAATATATATAGTTTATGGGGTCGGAACTGAGTATTTCTATGCGTTGCAAACTTCTGACCCTTTGCAAGGTTATAAAAATAAAGTTGTTAAATGGCATTTAAAAAAGGGGAGTGGCAGTGGCATTGGGGAGTTGGAGGTTTGAGGTGTGTGTTTTTGCGAAGTGTCTTATGTGCCACTGCGCCAAGCCTTTCAAGAAGAACTACTCTTGGAATTGAAACTTTTCAATTTTTTCAACCTTCTTGGATATAATCTTAGTGTCGAGAATATTTATGGTTGCATCCAAGAAGATGCAATCCAAAAATATTTATGCTTGATATCAAGCAGACTTAATTCAAGACAAAGCATATTCGTGCTTGATTTTAGTATTTTCTCCTTAAATCCAAGCATTTTCGTTCTTACCGTACTTTTGCCATCAAATTATTTTGATATCAAGCTCGATCTTCTTCACTTTTTCTCTGAGTGTAGCCCTCACATAGCGCGTGTCTGTAACAATACACCCAAAAGTCAAGCGCTGTTGCGACACAGAGGCTAACCACAGTTGTTGGAATTTCTGCCGGTCAGTTTTCATTCTGTCCCAGTGTGCAGTGTGAAGATACGCCAAAAACCGTAGCTTGATTTTTATTTATCATATTGGTCATATTTTTTACACGAATCTTCTTGTTATAATCGTATAAGGCACAGCAGGTTCTATTGCACCAAGTTGTGTTCAGATAAATATTCCACCAAACGAACACAAGGCATCATAACAAACGAACACTCGAACTTGAAATGATATTTCATTAAGAATATTGATACTTAAAAACTTTTAAGAAGATTCTTCCCTCAAAGCATTGCAAACATCTAAGTAATCCCATAAGTGTCTACAAATGCTGGAATTCCAAGTGGCCCTTTTGGACCACTATTAATAAAAGCACGGCTTTGTATGCAAGCCTCAGCGAACCATTGTGTTATTTTGCTTTCAACCATAAACTATTTTATATAAATCAAAATTTTCGGTAAAAGATTTATGCAAGCCGTTTGGCGCTTGTGACAAAACGTCAAAAGTTGTTGTGAAAGTTTGACCGATTAGACCGCAGAGTGAGCATATAAATTAGCATATTTGACCAAGCGTGTGTGCCCAAATATAAGTATCTAATTACAATATAAGTGTTTATGTGCGAATTGGCGAAGCCAACAGCATCCTGCTGGCTAAGTATGAGCGTGAGTGTGTGTGTGTCTACTCTGCCCATTCGATGCGATTCACAATGGACGTGGACGTAAACTTTTATGCAGCTTCTTTAGTGTTCCCAATACAAGTTATTGTGTTTACCGCTAGTTGACATCAAATCGAAAATGCCCATTTCCAAAGAACGTCAAGAGCTTGTTTTGAATGTGAATGGCTGGTGCGGAAGAGTGTGGTCTACAATGGTTTTCTATTTTCTTAATCAATTTAGAAGTTCGCTCAGCGAATGTGTGTCGAAGATGAATATTTATCCCCCCCCTCATCTGCGTCTCCATCTGCAGCCTACCCACTCCAACTGGCTGTCCACCATTTCGATATTTTAATTTTTCATCTAACTGTTGTTTTGTTGCTTATGGAAATGCGAAACGGTAAACGAAATATGAAATGGAGCTGCGACGGTGGCTCGAGAGTGGAGAACGAAAGTGTATTTCGTCGTCACTGAAAGTTGGGTAAACTTTAATGGGGAAAAACTAATTGATTTGTGTGTGGAGAGCGCGTCAAATTTATAATGGCAATTAGAACTCACCTGGAGTCGTCGAACATTAGATCGATTTTCAGCTTGTATATGGAATTTCGACTGACACTCGAATTGTTTTCGAGCTGATCGCCGTCCAAGAGTCGAAAGCCGGAGGAGTTGCTGTTGGGCTTGCGCGTGCGTACGGAGCTCATTTTGGGAACGGCCACTACGGATTGCTGCGAGTCCACTGTGCAGGTGACCATCCTCGCAGCCAAAGATTCGTTTTGTTGCTGTTGTTGTTGTGGGTTTTTTGTTGGCAAATAGTGTGCAATTAGCGGTAAATGCAATTCAATTATGCACACTGAACGTTAATTTTTAACATGTTAGCGAAACAGTATTTTCCATGATTTGTTCAACACTTTGCATAGGGCCATGGATGCGATGCGGACGCGGACGGCGGCGGCGTTGGCGTTGGCGGCTCCGGTTTCGAGGTGTTGTAGCATGGCGTGTGTGTGCTGGCCACTTGTTTGAGCTGGCTCATTAATTAGCAGCAAGCGAAACTACCAAAAGCTAAAAAACCCGAAAAAAATACACACGATTACAAACACAGATTAAGAAATACTGCAAGTTGTTAGTGTTTTATGATCTCTGGCTGATATATTGACCCCGTCGAATGCAATTGCTGGCAATGTTCACCAAATCAAAGACTAAGCCACACACAGACGCGGACACAAAAGCAAGCGCGTTAATTTCGGCGCTTGCATCTGTTAGATACTTTCACTGTGGAGATATTTTTGCAGTAATTAGCAAATGCCAGAAAAACACAATCACATATTTGATGGCACTCGCACTGCTAGAGCTGATTACTTTGTTTACTCATCGAGCTTCCACTGAAGGTCCTCTGGTTAAACACATTGCACTTTGCATTTCAACACTTTAATCCGCTCTGCTCTGGCAGAGTAATCTTGTAATCTCCAACAACTGAGTTCGTTGAATGCCACACAGCGACTGGCCGGGCGAGCTGAGCTGAGGCGCTGTCGATGCGCGTCAGAAATGAACTAAACTCCAACTCCATAAACGAACCCAACGAACGAGACCAGCCAACTCAAAGCCGAAAGAAATGGCCAAGCGGCGAGAGAGTGGACCAACGCAACGCAATCTCAGCTCTGGCGTACGTGGGTAGCGCAGCACAATGAGAATGGCTGCTTGTCTTTCTTTGACGAACTCCAAGCAGCATCAAAGTGTTTCCACATTAACCCTACCACAATCACTTACCCAACAGTGTTGACTCTCAAAGTTTGGCTCGTTTTGGGGCATTTGCATATGGGTAATGTGAATGGATTTTTGTTGTTGTCTCGGAGTCGCCCAATGTCAAAGCTCTGAACTGTTGGCGCCGGCGGGCGACTTGCAATTAAAAACCAAATATGTCTCTACCCACCGACCAGCAATCCCGGTTTTGGTCATTTGCGCAAGCGCAGAAGCTGTGACGGGGTTTCGAGTATCCAAAAGACTCCGCAATGAAGGCATTTTCGAAATCAATGACCGTGGTCAAGTTTAACTATAATTGGTGCTGCTGTTGCAGCCCGTGGGTCTGGCTGTGTGCTGTATTATAAAAATGCATTTAACTCTGTTCATGAGCTTGAAAATTGAGCAGAAGCCTGCCACAAGTGTAACCCTTTTGAGCATAAATTACCAGCTGCCAGGCAATGCAATTATGGTAGATAATTAGGAATTCACCAGAGGGAATATTTAAAATTTAATTTAATGAATGAAAGTATTAAGGGATCACATTGAAGAGCTTTAATTATTTGAGTCTGGCCCAGGAATATTCAAAATGCATGTAATAGAAAATCAAAGCAAGAGACTACACATTTTGACACCAGCTCTGATTACAATATTTGTCAAACATTTGATCGAGTTTTTCAAAGCTTTTTAGGCAGAGTCTCCTAGCCGTAGCCTCTGCGGTCTCCCTAAAAAAATCGAAGTTCCGGCTTACAGGTTTGAACCAATGTTCCAAAACTTGTGGTTCAACGTTTTTGAGTGAAGGTTTTGGTTCGGCTCACGTTTTTAGCAAATCTATATAAAAAGCGAATTGATTTCTAAATAATACTCCGAATTGCTTTATATTTGGTATTTATAAGTGTTTACAACTTGGACTTGAGTCGATGATCATTTCGAAGAGCGAGTGAGCGCTGAAAGCGTATTTAAGAAATCTATTTAGTATCTTTTATTAAACTATATATGTGTGCTGAAATCGGCACAAACTCTTTAGCTCTATCTAATTGTTTATTTTAAAAAATGTTTTATTCGGCTTTAGTCCTAATTTAAACTATCTAATCTGACTTTTAGGTGTGCAAACATCTTTGTTTTGAAATATTTGCTGCAAATTATTGTGTGGAGCCATGCACAATTATGTATGTAGGTTTTCCAAAAATTTGAAAGTCACGTTTTGCATATGTTTGTAATTGTAGCTTTGAAAATAAGCTTGCAGCAAGTCGGACAATAATTGAAACTTGACCCACCCATTGCCAAGTGGACTGTCCCAAAAAAGTAAAAAAAAATATTCTTATGGAATTTCCACATGGAGCTTTGAAAATGTTTTTAAGTCCGATCAAATCTAGTCCAAAAAAATGCTACTAGAATAATTTTCTGTCAATTTTCCAAATAGACCCTAATATTAAAATCACGTTATGTTTTGCTATGAAACGCCTTGGAAATGGGATTGCAGTTGAGCAGACAAAAACTGATGAAATCGTAAATTTTCATACTTTCGGTTAAGATTTTACAATATATAAAAGACACTTATTAAATATTTATAGCCTTTACTCGTGGATATTATAGATCATAGGTGCCCAAGAGCAGCTAATGCTCGATTAGTCACCAATACAAATATTTTGTGTTGTGTGTGTATTTGTGGGTGTCTGATGAAAGCGCAATCATGCGACGCACAACAACAAATATTATATTTACAAATGCAAGGTATTTTCTCTGGCCATAGGCCAATACGGCACAAATGCGATTTTTCTATTTTTCAGAAGAGAAATTCCTCACTTTTCATAAATTTGTGAAAAATTAAGTAATCAGTTTATTATTTTGACTTACTAAGATGGACTTTTCAAGACATAAGTTGTTTTGTTATTCCGCTATTTTAAACAAAATTAAATTGAGCCCGGGGAATTTATTGGTCCCTAAATCTAGATATTCACATAGCTTGAGTCATGCTGTTTTGCAGCAAGAGGCATAGAAGACACAGATACGGAGCTATAGCATTTTCGCCATGCGAAACCAGCTTCACGCATTTTATGACATTTTTTATCACATACGAGTCTTTTTCGAGTCCTCAATCAGATCATAAATGCGCTCGTTTTCTTATGATAAATGTTACTTTTGTCGAAAGAACCCGTACCTATTAGATCTACATGACCTTGAACAGGCGGTTTCAAATCTCTCAGCTTTTTTCCTCTAATCTAGTAGCCTAGCATTTTGCAAATACTTCATATACAATCGCAAGTCAAAATGAAAACGGTTATACGAAAATCGATAGAGATTTCGGGGACACCCCCGATTTTTATACCCTTGCAAAGGGTATTATAATTTTGCCCAGAAGTTTGCAACGCATAGAAATATTCATTTCCGACCCCATAAACTATATATTTTCTTGATCAGGGTGACGAGCTGAGTCGATTGAGCTTTGTCCGTCCGTCTGTCCGTCTGTCTGTCTGTCTGTTTCTACGCGATCGGACAACTATATGGCATAGCTGCCATACAAAAGATAGGTCTGAAAAACAGTCTTAGTTAGAAAAACTTTTTTGTTTTCAATGGTAGCATCCTGTAATTTTGTAATTGTTTGTTTCTCGTGCTTTTACACAATTCTACAAGTTTTTGTCCAAATCGGATGAATCTATCATATAGCTCCCATACGAACGATTAGTCGGAAAATGGGAAAAAAGTATTATTTGAAAATATTTAAGCGAGCACATGCAAGGGTATAAAAACTTCGGCACAGACGAAGTTAGCTTGGCTTTCTCGTTAATAATTGCACGAGTTATTTTTGAGTCTTCTTTTAATCGCACATTATAGAAATATGTTTTTAATCAAAAGGCTCGAGAAACACTCTTCATGTTGATTTTTATGAAAATGATCTTTCAAATGTTGGGTGGAAATAGCTAAGCGTAAAGCAACAACCAATGCTTCCGGGCACTCCTAACATAAACGGTAAAAAATAGTGGTTCGACATGAATGGGACATAAGCTTCTTTTACTTGCATTCAGATTAAATTTATTTTAAACTTTCGCCACGCCCTCTACCGCCTCTGCAATTACGAAAAAGGCTAAAATCGCAAAAAGGATCGGAAAAGATCGGATGAAATGTAGTCAAGCTATGAGCAAAATTCAAATAGAGCATATATTTTGGTGTATATTGTAAAGCTTTTGAAAACCCCTTTAACGTTCCACTCGAACTTTTGGGTACAATAGATATTTTATATAGGTAAAGCTTCCAAATCGTAGCTTCCATATTAATTTGAAATCCTTTTCCGCTGTTTTGCGTAACTTAAAATTGCATTATCATTACAATTTTTATTAATTTAATGAAATACTGAAACGGAAATAGCCACAGCTATTTTTAATTATTAAATCAAAAAGTTACATTTTTAAATATAGTTTGTGTTTAACGGGGCCTGGTAGCTGATCGCGGATTGAATTTCGCCAAATTAGGTTTAATTAAATATGTTTTTGACTTTATTTTTCAGCTTATTAAAGTGAAACTGAAAGCTGATTTCTTTCAATTACCAACAAAAGAGCAGGTTGTTTGGTACAGGTTCAGCACAATTGCTTTGAGCTGAATGATCTTTTATTTGATTTTTGGGCCCCTTTTAAACATTTTGATTTTGCCCTTTTGGGGCTGAAGTTCGAGGTTTTTGCCAAAAGATTTCGGGTTGAGCCTTAATTTATTTTACTTGAAAAGCAATAATGTGTTTATATTTGAAATTCAGAATTTCTTAACTGTTGGTCTTACAATTCAAGCTTTTAGATGGAAAAAGCCAGATCTACTGAGACATCAGTCCATAATAGTGATAAGACAGCTAGCACGTATAAGTTTTTGTATTATTTAATAATGACAAAGTGCACTTAACAAATGCCAACCAACAACTATTAACAATGTGTTTTTAAGCTTCTTGCTCTTCTGAATCATTCGATAAACTTTGAAATTTGGGATCTAAAAAACCAAATCTCCTCCCAGATCTGAGGGTAAATAGCTACTAGTAGATTGCTGATAACGAACCTCGAGCAGGTTGCTAGCTTGTCGCTCAGAGACGAGGCGACACTGAACTTCGATTTAACTGAAGGTCATTTGTTAAAAAACATGTTTCGATTCAACTGAAGGACAGCGTTTTGTGGAATCCAATAGTTCATGTTTTACAGGCATTAACATCCGCTTGCTTAGCTTTTTCATTCATTTGTACCCATGCTTTCTTCCGTTGTGTACAATTGGGATTATAGCATAAAGCATAATAATAATATGGTTGTGCATCAATAATTATTTGCAAAAGTAAGCCACAATGGTCGTAATTTAGTATTCGTAATCAATTTAAAATACGTTTCCATTTCTCTAATAAAAACTGTGGAGTGAAATGCCATAAAAAACTTCTACCTATCTGCACATGCATATCAAAACTTTCCTTCAAACGATTTCCATTTGTATATCATATTATCATAATTAGCTGTGCGGCAGTTGATCGGTTTGGCGGCAAACTTGTCAACTTCATATTCATGAGATAACAGATTCACGATTCGACATTTAATTGAAATTAGTCCACATAAGACAAACAAACCTAATGGTCGTCTATTGTCTAAAGCACAGTAAGTCCGAAACAAGACTCTTACTTTTACGCTGCCTGACCCTTGGGCATTGGCTGCTGGTTTCGTTTTTCTTTCCGTACCCAGACAAGATGCCCAGTGGTTGATAATGAAGAACCTGAAATTCAGACCTTCAAGAGTTGCCCAAATGAGTGGGCCTCTTATAGAATTTTCTCGCAGCGCGCAGCTTTTACTTTTCACAGAGAAGTGCCGTTTCTGTTTCTCTTGGCTGGATGGGCCCACTGTCAATGTGATGTACTTTACAACCAACATCATATCAACATGATGCGATCACTTTCTCTGTACAATTGTTTTAGGTCTGCTTGCAACTATTTTAAAAATTAGTCGTATTCGTTGTTGTTACCAGCGAATGCATGCAAGCTTGAAGATACAGCGATGGCTGGCAAACGCACAGAGGCTGATACGCTTGATTCCTTTGCTCTTGTGCCCAGCACTGCGTATCTGACATGAGCAAAAGATATTTAAGTCTAAACACTAAGAGAGACGAGGAAAAATGTGGTGGGTGGACCCATAAGTTAGTGTATTTCGTTTGAGAACTAAAATGCGAAAAGGAGAAACGAATGGAAGTTATATAAATTTTTCCTTCACATTCATTTGAACCATTTATAATGCACTTGAGACTTACAAATCGTTCCCACAATATTCTACTCTTGGAATTCCCAATTGGTTTTATCGCCTTGCTTTTGGAGTCATGATGGAATTTTTGCCACAAAGGTATAGCTTCTTGGACTTAAGAACCTCTCCGGCATATTGGCTTCATTACAAAATTATTTAAAGAACAAATCAGAACTACTTCGAATAGGCTTAGGCTTAGGCTTATAATTAACAGAGATATATTCACAGCCGCAACTCGGTGGAACACTGATCTGCCACTGATCCAGAGCTACCACTGGATCAGACCGAAAGCATAAAGCATTGTCGAGATTATTTAAAACGAAAAAAATTAACTTAATCTAATGGGGTTTTTTTGTCGTAGAATAGAGAGGGGCTTATGACGAATACGAACCGAATGTTTGAGATGCTTTTTCTTGGCTATTTACTTTACATCTAACGCCAATAGTTGGTGAAGGTGACCGGTTATGTACAAACAATGGCTTACAGTTTCGCGAACGAGGACGGTCTTATAGAAATGTAGCTGTGGGCTTTGAGTCGATAGGTTTGACGCCTTTTTTCGATTTGCTGGTTTGAATTTCGTCAAGGAATGGTCCTAGGCTGGAAGCCGCTTAAAATTTGCACAAAATTCGGCCAAGAGGTTTTAGTCCCTCATGAAGACTGTTTGAGGACCGGTTCCGTTACTTAAGGAACCTGAAGATTTGGTTTGAGCCTTGGTTCAAGGCAGCTAAATTCTTTTAAAAATGTTTGCCTCAATTTTCTGTGAATTGAAGCAAATCGGTTGAAAGTAAAACCAGCTCAGCCTCGGTATTAATTTACTTATTTAATGTCCATGAAAAACCGGCGACTAAGCTAAAATGGGCCAAAATTGTGAATGCTATCAGTCATACGTCCCCTTGCTAATGCAACAACTTATTCAGAACTAATCTATGATCACGCCGGCTAAAATTTGGGAAAAAAAATACCCAAAATAACTTCTAATCCGGATCAGCTTTGCCCCACACCATTTACGAACTCAGAATAGATAGAAATAAAGGCTCTTTCTACACTCAAACGAAATAGTGCTGAGTAAATAAAACAAAATGTCGGCTTCAAAGGGCCGATCACACGGCTTCCAGCTTTTGAGTCAGTAAGAAAATGGATATCTTTTTGGTCTACGCCGCAAATTCCGCTATAATGCATCGTGATAGTGTTGGCGAACTACTTGACTTTACAGCCCCAAAGGGCCAAGCCTAGCTTCTCTCAATCTCTTGACTTGTATGTTTGTTATATTCGCACAAGTGATAGGGACCGACAGTATAACGCCGAATCCGAAAGACAAAGTTTAAGAAACTTTTTCAAAGCTAATTACTTCACAGCTGGCTCCAACAGCTGATGAAGGTGACCGGGGTGTAACTTTAACTGTAACTTTTTCATTAGGTGTCCCAAGGCCATGACCCATGAACATGTCCATGAGGTATTTTTATATCGAAACCAACTTATGATCGTTATGTTCCATATTTAGATTTTGTTTTGAGTTCCGCGACCGCCCTTATCCAGAATCTTTATTTTAAGATAAAAGGCGCTTGAGTGAGAAACTGTAACTACTTCTTAGAGATATGTATCCATATATTATTTTTGGTCACACTATCACGGTCCTTATTCTGATTACCCTGCATTAATTACCGGCAGAACCTAGTTCATGGTAATTGTCTATTGTATCAATGATCTCGGCACTTAGTAATCGATTCTGCCTACTTGTAAGAAAATGTAAAATGTTTTGTTGTTTCTTGTCTTCTCTTTATTAAGGATGGTCCTTACAAAATATCATTTGTATACCCTGTGCCCATGGAAAATGGGTAAGAGGGGATCATGAAGTATTGCAAATTTATGTTACAGGAACAAGGAAACATTTCCGACCATATAAAGTGTATGTATTCTTGATCAGCATCAACATCCGAGTCTTTATAGCAATGTCCGTCCACCCGCATCGTCAGTTAGAGCGTTACTTTGTGTGAATGTGTGAGCTCTACTAAGAATCAGAATCAGAATTCGTTATTCTATCCTGTTACAAAGAACTGGAATGGAAGGCGTTGTCACGACAATCAGACGATTATTCCTCGGCAAGCATCTAGATCGCGTATTGAATGGAATACGATGATTTTGATTGGACGCTCACTAGGCATATCTAAAGCGACTTCCCGTAGGATCGACGAGAGTGAGCCATGAAGTATTGGAAAATTGGGCATGAACTCAAAAAATTCAGCAGCATTAAAATTCAAATTGAGCAAACAGTTTCGTTGGAACAAAGTATTTTACAGTCGGGCTTCACAGACTTTCTTTCCCGTGTTTTACTGTTTTAAACAGTTGAAGCCCACAGACTATTGGGTCCACCCTCGTCATTGTATTACAATAAGTGATAAATAATATTTTGTGCTTTAAATTTAAAATTTTCAATGAAATGAGTCTGATTTAATTGCGCAATTTAAATGTTCCGTTCTTCAAGACGATTCCTCTTGACTTTCACTGTTTGTCTAGCTAACTGCTGTTGCTGTAGAATCTACTCATCATGATACTCACACCTTTGCCCTACTGTGCTGCATTCGAAGTTGACGCTTTCGTTGCGTCACAAAACCCAGAGACGAAACTAACGTACTCCACACCAGCAACAATTGTCACATTGTGCCCCAGTCATTACGGCATTTCTCACTTCATTCTTCTTTGGTTTGCCCGTGCCAAACATTTGACAATGGTAGCAATTCACATTCGTGCGGTTGCTTAAAAAGAAAACAAAAATGAAATTCGCGTGGTATTTATTTCACTACTTGCAAAAACATTTGGTCAGTTTTGTTAACGATCTTGTAACTGCGTGCCCCAAAATATACGACCACAATCATGACCAATGACCCAGGGAGGTGAAAACCCCCAGACCTGTCACGATTATTTGTCTTACATAAAATTGCCTAATGTTAAGACAATTGTGTTTGCTTTTGTTATCTGCCATAATTGAAATCATATGGAGAAATCTTTCTATGTCGTTTAGACAGTTAAAGTTGTAGCATGAAAAAGCATGAACATCTTCGGATATGGACACTTTAACGTACAATGCCCCTCATAGGGTGAGCATTACGGCGCAGATAATGAAATCCAACAAAGAAATTGCTCAAAAGAGCGTGACGCGAGGCAGCCACTCCACTCTGTTCATGAACTCTGCGCCATAAATTGCCATAGGCATTTGCATATCCCATAGCGGCCACAGCTAGCGGATTCTTAGGGAAATTCTCGAGTTTCCGAAATGTTTTAATTGCCATAACTGCGAATGAAAGAGATTTTCATAGCTTGGTAATTTAACCGTTTTCTTTCTTGGGGGTGTTAAACGACTTTCATTTACTGCGGTTAGCTGAGTTCAAATGGCGCGTGATTTGTGGGTCAGTGGTGCCGCGCACTCGCCGCTTGGAGTGTGGGCGTCACTAGCATCAGACAGCGAAAAGACCGGCTGAGCACTGGAGCTCCATCTAGGTGTAACTGTGTGGTTGTCTAATGCCGTTTGCCGGCGCCGACAGCGAGATGTCAGATAAAATCAAAGCATAATTCTGCCCTCGCCTTTTTTGGGGTCGTCTTTTCTGAGGAGAGGAGGAAAAGCTTGCGCTCAGCTTAATCTCTGTGGATTGAGTGGCAACATCCGTAAACTGAATATCTTGTCATAGTTCTTAAGAACTAACAAGTCAATTATTTGCCACTGCTACATTATTAAGTCCTTTCAATGATCATTGTGCACAGAAAAGAATACTTCATTAGCACATTCTTGCAATCCCATAAATAGTTAATTGGGCAGCTAGCGGTACACTGGTGATTGGAAATGGCTCAACGCTCGATTATACGTGCTTGCACATACACACCTGTGGACGAGGAGTTATGGCTGTGACCCACCTTTAGAACTGGTAGCCAGCCGGCTAACTTGCCGCAAGATGCTGTTGCCGTTGCCTCTGAAATAAACAGCGCATCGATGCTCCAGTTTCTGATCCGCGGACCTGTCACGCAGCCGCAGCCGCAGCCGAGGAGAAAATCTTTGAAAATAATTGCAAGAAAACTCGAGATCCCTCCTAGAAAGAAGCGCGGACAACAATTGCGGCCAACGGACAGTTGGCATCGCAACGCTTTGCAAGTAAGTGGGAAACTTGAACGAGTTTAGCAGGAAAAATGACTTGTCGATCTTGATTTGAGCGTCGCCACCGAGTTAAAGAAGCTGCCGCAGGCCAGAAAAATTCCGCCAATTGAATGTGCTCAAAAGCTCCTGCTTAAGTTTTCCATGATTAAAGTTTTATAACAAATGACATTCGATGTAATCTTTCGATGTTTGTGTTGTGTACTAGGGAAACCTAAGAGCGCAATCGGTTTGCAATTTTGAAAGTGCACTTGATTTAGAACAAATGAATAGAGTAAAACAATATTCCCCTCGTCTCATGATACTTGTATACTTATTTGGTACATCAAATGATCAGTGTTACAAACTCTTTTACTAGGGAAAAATTAATAGTTTTAATTCTGCATACTTTTTCAACCGGTGGAACTGTACTTATCCGACGTGGTTATATTATAATAATTTTTGAAAATGGCGAGAAATGTCAAATTAGCTCTGATATCGAAGAATCAAAAGCGACACTCAGATATTGGATTTTTCTTTCGTAATTAAAGTCGTTCATCGATATACTCTTATATCCTTAGTATTAACATTAATGCTAACATATTAACATTAATTTTAATGTTATCATATTAATTATTTTGGAAGCAGACAGTTGTGTTCCTTTAGCCTTAAGTGCTAGCCCGAGATGTATGCAAAGTTTCTTAATAACCGATACGACAAGTCCGGTACCACAAGGTATTATTCTTATAACTCCGATACGATTTATAGGCAAAATTTAGACATTATAGATATTGGTTAAGTAAAAAGTTTTTGGAAAAGTTTAACAATCTGTATTGATGGTGCGGTGTGACAAAAATTGAAAATATGTGATATAGTTTCTGAGATCTAGGTGACCATACAGAAGGACGGACAGACGAACGGACAGACGGACGGATGAACAGAGAGACGGACAAGGTTATTTTGAATCGGCAGTAATAACGGGTAACGGGAATAGTTACGGCGGAAATAGATCAGCTAATTGCATTTGCACTTCATTGTTTATAAGGGCCATTGGGAAAATTAAACGAGAAAGCTAAGCTAACTTCGTCTGTGCCAATGTTTTTATACCCTTGCAAGTGCTCGCTTAAGTATTTTTTAAAATCATATTTTATTCCCATCGATCGATCGTTCGTATGGGAGCTATATTATAGAGTCATTTGATTTGGCCAAAAATTTGTCAAATTATGTAAAAGCATGTGCAACAAACAAATACAAAATTGCAAGATGCTACCATTAAAAAGTTTTTCTAACTAAGACTGTTTTTCAGACCTATCTTTTGTATGGCAGCTATACCATACAGTTGTCCGATTTTAATAAAACTTGGTAGAATTATAAAAAACATAGGAAACCCACGATTACAAAGTTTGGAGACGTTTCCATTGAAAACAGTTTTTCTCACTTAAACTAGTTTTTCGACCGATTGTTTCTATAGAAGCTATGAGATATAGTCATCCGATACGGTCGGTTCCGACATATTAGTCGTGCGCAGCAAAAAGAAGACTCTGAGCAAAATTTCAGCTCGATAGCTTTTAAACTGAGAGAATAGTTCGCGTAGAAACAGACAGACAGACAGACGGACGGACAAAGCCCAAACGACGCAGCTCGTCACCCTGTTCAAGAATACACATAGTTTATGGGGTCGGAAATGAATATTTCTATGCGTTGCCAACTTCTGGGCAAAATTATAATACCCTTTGCAAGGGTATAAAAATACAGGAATATGAGGATGCCGTTGTTTATACACTCGACCCAGAACTATGATTATGAAAATTTGAGGTTCGATACTGGTATTTTAAGTACACACAGAAAAAAACTAAGAACTTTGTACTTGAAAGAAGTATAAACGGTGTCAATAGTACGTTAGGTACGAAAATTCCTATTTCATGTACAATTTTTTAAATCCCGAAATACTTGATTTTATTCTGTTTCGGGATGTATTATATATATTCTGACGTACGACTTAATTGAGTTCTCTGTATTGAACCAAGTAATTTTCAAGGACCTTATCCAAAGAGCAAGTTAGAGCTGTAGTAGTTGAGAAATTTACCATCACTCCATAACAAAAGTGTTAGAACCACTTGGGAACTTTAAGAACAGAGTCGTTTAAAATCAATTCGCAAATTTTATTGCACACTTTGTCGAGGTAGCATTATAAGTCTATTTTGTATTCAATCTAATATATATTGTACTTGAACCAAGAACATAGTCTCTATGATCTAGGCGTTCATTTAGACGGACAGGCAGACGGACAGTGCTAAATCGACTCTGCTGTTGATGCTGATCACGAATATATGTGGTTTTTGGGGTCGCATATGCTTCCTTCAGCTTGTTACATTCAAATGTACGACTTTAGTATACCCTTTTTACTCTACGAGCAACGGGAGTAAATACCAGTATAATATTTAATATTGTGATCTTTTTTTTTCTGTGTATGTATGGAAAGGTGGGGTGTTCTGAGCCATGGGGTGTTGTGAGCCACTCGAATATTGGCGTCAAAACACACAGTTACAGGATTTTGGTAATGACAAGTTTCTTTCATCTTATTACCTAACTTTTGACAACCAACCGATTATTCAACATGTGCTCTAAGTTTGTGAGCCAGAACGTTCTTTTTTTTTAGGTGCAAAAGTTTCCTTTAAGATTTTTGATTTGAGAACATTACTCAAATTTTTTTCGGAATTGCAGAAGTAAGATGAAAGAAATCTTTATAGTCAAGTGGCATTTTAATCGAAATTTGAATTTTTGATAATATGTGGCGAACTTTACAATAATTTTAAACTTTTAAACGGGTGACTCATAACAACACACAAATTGTCGAAATGTCAAAACAAACAATTTTTTTTTCAATATAAAATGAAAGAACACCATATAGTACATCTAGGTACTACACTGCTAAGAAAAAAGAATAAATCATAGTATAATTTAATAAGAATGTATTCAACATTCAAATGGAAGTAAATATGAAAAATATGAGAGTCAAAGCCACACTTAGAAAACCTAGATGAACTAACCATGTTTCATATTAAATTTAAATAGTTTTTTCAGCATAAAATCTTAGATTTTCGTGGTAGATTCAATGTACCATGCAAAATTTATAAAACAAATATCTGTGTGCCCTGTTCCCATTAAATATGCGAAAACTGATAGGTATGTGTATAATGAAGAGACCGTAACGGTTATAATTATACTCTGTACCGAAGGTACATAGAGTATTATAAGTTTGTGCAAAAGTATGTAACAGGCAGAAGGAAGCATCTTCGACCCCATAAAGTATTTATATTCTTGATCAGCATCAACAGCCGAGTCGATATAGCCATGTCCGTCTGTCCGTCTGTCTGTCTGTCCGTATGAACGCACAGATCTCAGAGATGGTAAGAGATAGAGGTTTGACATGTATGGGACATATGCTTCTTATGTCTGCAGGCAGATCAAGTTTATTTTTAATTTTGGCCACGCCCCCTCCCGCCCCCGCAATTTAGAAAAAACGTCATGTCTCCCTCAGTTTTGAAGATAGATGGCTTGTTCCTTCTGGACATATTTAGGTGTTAGGATAACTTATCGATCCGCCAAAGAAATGAAGAAGATCGGATGAACGGTTTTCGAGTTATGATCAAAAGACAAATTTTCTTGGTACAGAGTATGTTATAGTCGGGCTTGACCGACTTTCTTTCTTGTTTTTTACATAAAAATTAAAGAGAAACAGCTATTTTTTAATGAACTATATATCAATGAATTAAAAAATAAATTTTACTTTTGATTTTACAAGAATAAATTACGAAATAAGAATTAAATTTCAGTTTTTATTTAAAATCATAAAATAATTCTTAAATTTAATTTTCATAATACAAATTAAAAATTAAAATTATTTAACAATTTTTATTAAAAACTCGGAAAATAACGAATTTTGTTTAAGTTCTACTTAAAAATTTAAAATAAAAATTGTATGTGAATAACTTAAAAACCGTGAAGTGTACTACCAACATCTAAAAACATTAATGATGTGTGAATCAATTCATGATGAAGTATCATTCACATGTCCAGATAGGATCAACGTTAAAGATTCTGAAGGTATAACTTTATGTTATGTACTTTATAAAAAATTTACCAAGACAGTTTGTCCACAAGACCACAAATATATTTCCAAATAGCGTATCGTCTTACTAAGTGCATTGTAAACAAGAAAGAAAGTCGGTCAAGCCCGACTATAACATACTCTGTACCAAGAAATTTTGTCTTTTGATCATAACTCGAAAACCGTTCATCCGATCTTCTTCATTCCTTTGGCGGATCGATAAGTTATTCTAATAACTAAATATGTCCAGAAGGAACAAGCCATCTATCTTCAAAACTGTGGGAGATATGACGTTTTTTCTAAATTGCGGGGGCGGGAGGGGGCGTGGCCAAAATTGAAAATAAACTTGATCTGCCTGCAGACATAAGAAGTATATGTCCCATACATGTCAAACCTCTATCTCTTACCATCTCTGAGATCTGTGCGTTCATACGGACAGACAGACAGACGGACAGACGGACAGACGGACATGGCTATATCGACTCGGCTGTTGATGCTGATCAAGAATATATATACTTTATGGGGTCGGAGATGCTTCCTTCTGGATGTTACATACTTTTGCACAAACTTATAATACTCTATGTACCTACGGTACAGAGTATAATTATTTAACAATTTTTACTAAAAAAAAGGAAAATAAAGATTATTTTTCAATTTTTATTTAAAGCTATAACCTTCTTTGGAAATGCTGATCCGCTTCGAAATCCGACAAAACAAAACGGTTCGGCTCAGTTTACTAACGAGATCAGCATCAACAGCCGAGTCGATATAGCCATGTCCGTCTGTCCGTCTGTCTGTCCGTATGAACGCACAGATCTCAGAGATGGTAAGAGATAGAGGTTTGACATGTATGGGACATATGCTTCTTATGTCTGCAGGCAGATCAAGTTTATTTTCAATTTTGGCCACGCCCCCTCCCGCCCCCGCAATTTAGAAAAAACGTCATATCTCCCACAGTTTTGAAGATAGATGGCTTGTTCCTTCTGGACATATTTAGGTGTTAGGATAACTTATCGATCCGCCAAAGAAATGAAGAAGATCGGATGAACGGTTTTCGAGTTATGATCAAAAGACAAATTTTCTTGGTACAGAGTATGTTATAGTCGGGCTTGACCGACTTTCTTTCTTGTTTTAATTTTCAATTTGTATTATAAAAATTGAGTTTAAACGGCTTATTATAATTTTAAAAAAAAAATTGAAATTTAATTCTTATATCGAAATTTATTCTTTTAAAATCAAAAATAAGACTTAAAATTATTTTTTTAATAAAAATTAAAAATAAAGGCTTATCCTGTTTAGAGAATCCTGCATACTGAATAAGTATGTATATCTAAAATAATTCCAATCATCGTAATTATTTTTTTAAGGTTCGATTTTTCTAAACTATGATATGGACCCAGATTAAACATGGTTATGTCACACGAGAACCTGATAGCCGCATGGGCTAACATGTCGAATTTTTAAAGTTGTAAGTGCGAGTAATTAATACATATGTTACGGCAATTTTAACATTCGCACAAACGATAATGTGTTCACATTTGCTTCAAATAAATATTTTGTATTTTAAAAATGCTTCAAGACAATTTAAACCACAAAAAATTTGAAGTGCACTTTTTCTTTTAATTTAAAAGTTTTAAGCCAAAACTTTTGAACCTTTTTAAGCGCACTGGGAAAGGCAATGTCTACTCAGCTAGTGCCAATACCTGGTGAAGGTGAGCAGCTGTGTTCAAGTACGCATAATACTTGCTATATTTTACCATAACACCACAAACTGCCTCTGTGTTCGGATTACAAGCACAAATTACCACATGGGCACCGTTTGTTTCGGCTGATTCTATGTGCATAATTTTATAGATTCTTACCTGTCTCAGTTGTATTTGTATGTTACTCTTATATTAGTATCCATATTAATGTCCCACACTTCTCAGATCATAGATACTTTAATTTTGATGATTTGTATTTTCATTTAACCGCAACAAATGCTAGCTTTCTACTGGACCCTCCGCACAATCAGCGTTAAGATCATTTCAGTAGAATTATTATTTTCTCAATGCTTTCTTCGGTCAACGACAACACTTTCGTTTCGTTAACGGACTATCCAAAGGGGCTAATGGTGATGATAATTTGCATTTTCCACGGAGAAAATGCCTAGAAAATCACAGCAGCCGAAGCAGCGACCAGGGCGAGCGAAGTCAATAACGAGACTAACCAACTGAAGAGCAAATTGACGACGTCCAGAGCTTCCGAGTGCATTCAGACTGCAGTCGTCGCTGCAGACTCGGCATGCAACGGTCTGCGCCGACGGCTGAGTCCGACAGCTGATGTGGATTAGCCAAAATTCGTAGTCGTAACCTGCGGCGGCTCATGATCTTAATTACGACACTAATAATGACACTTTGCTGTGCTTAAGTCAACATGTTGCTGCTTGGCTCGAGGATTACAAATTATTGTGCAGAGATAATGAGAAAGGGAATAGTTAAACCATCCGTTTTGTCTTCAGTCTGTTTAAATGAGGTCAGCGCCAGCCAGCCAGTTAGAGGCCGTCCACCTTGACTCGATCTCCTATCCCAATTTCCGGAGCCAAAAAGTTGAAAAACCTGCGTGGACAGTGCCCCGAATGGCTGTGCTGTTGTGCCCATTCGCAAACAAATCTTTGACCAATATTTGAGTGAACCGTTAGGTAGACGGTGGTGGCCTCCACCAACTACTAAAATTAATTCATGTTTGGACTCCACTGGCAGCGCGTCAATAACTTAGGCCAGCTGCAACTGCGACGACTTTTAAGAAAGGAAACAGGTTGGCTACGCGCCATTTACCAAAATGGGTCAATCTCTTAGAACGCTGCAGCTTCAAACAAGTGTCAGGTTCTGTCAGGCAGTCCCACCAAAGATGAGGTGGGCCTTGGTCAGTTCCTCTGCTCTGCGTTGGCTAGCAACTGGGTCAGTCGATCGACGATGGCGGCAGTTCTAGTTCATTTTGGGGGGACTTAGAGCTGGCTTGACAGCCAATGCCAAACTGGACACGAAGACTTTAGAAATATGTCAGACACAAACGGGACATGAAATGCCGTTTACTGTACTTTGGAATGGCTCCTTCTTTGTAAACATGCTATAATTGGCCTATTTAATGTGAGATTTATCCATTTTAACTGAAGTTACAGTTGAAATACCTATGGATTTTCTAACCATACCTGAGACACATTACAATCCCAGACGTGAGTTTGATTAGTACATTAGTTCATCAATAATGCACATGATTCTGGCCTCTGGTAACTTTTGTTTTCGTACTGCGAGAGAGGTAGTGTGTTTGATGCCATCTTTGAACAGCCTGTGAAATAAGCTTTCCTTAATAACTTTCCCACAACAATTTAACTTCACCAGACATTGGCCAGCCTCCAACTGTAAGAGGTAAACAAGCCAAGAAAACGAGCTTTTCCAGCACACCCAGATCAGATTAGTTATTAAGTTGTTTAAGGGTAGTGTATACCATCAGGTGCCATATATTAAAGGTTTACACAAAAACTAAAAGTGATATTAACAAGCGGTTTTCTTTATTCGATAGGTAATCGGTTAAATTAAACTTTAACATTTTTGTTGTTGTTGTTGTTTTGCTGCGGTTGTTGTTGAATTCCGGTTCAAAGCCGCGTTTTGCTAAGGGGGTAGATGCACTCAGATCCATAAAAAAAGGTCTATTTTAAAAAATGTATTTTTTACAGTAACTAAGTTTTTTTTTACAAAATAAATTATACAGAGTTTTCATGCAATGCTTTAACTTAACATTTATGAAAAAAAAACAAAAAAAATATATATTTTATATTATTTATTAAAATATCGCCATATTGGTTGAATCCTCTCCCGCGTGTAGTGCTTCGCGGTGACCATCACAGCAGCCTTCTGGATCACCGTAATTCGAAAAACCAAGGTGAAACCTTTAGTTTAATAATAAATCCAGTCTTTAATCGAAGCATTTTTTTTTTTTTAAATTCACAAAATGGTGACCTTTAAAACTTTGGAATCTGATTTTCGATAAAAAGTTTAAAGTTAATTGTTTAAAAAAAATAGTAATTGTCAACAAAAATAATATCCTTCGATTAAAGACTAGTTCTTAATGCCAAAAAGATAATATTAAAATTTCATCAATATCCACCGAATGGTTTTCGAGTTATATTGGTCACCGAATGAAAAAACACAGTTTTGAGAAAAGCGCGTTTAAAGTTTTTTTAAGTAGATCTTGTTTAATTTTGGTGTTAAGTATCTAATTGATTGGAAAAAGTTACATTTTTGCGTAATTTTATCTGTTGAATCCGAATATAACATTTTTTGCTGATAATTTGAACATTTAATTGTTTATAGCTTTTTTTTTAATTGATTTTTTATTTTCGTATATTTTAAGAATTTTTAAAGCGAAAGTATTATTGACGATATTTGGTTAAATTCGATATTCATCGAGTTATTAAACTTTGGAAAATTTTGCTAGAAAAATTTTCCATCTAGTCACAATCGAGAGGTTTGATGTTGCTTCAGTAATTACTAAATATCTTGAAAACTATGCATCGGATTGACTTGAAATTTTTTAGAGAATATTCTTAAAACATCATACTTTAAGAAACTAAAAAAAACACAAGTCGATTTTTCAAAAATTCTAAGTGCATCTACCCCCTTAAGAACAGATGTGGCTATGTTATCATCTAGGATATTTGGAATCGTTTAATAAACGGCGGAGTTGTGTTGTACCAAAGTCCATATTTCGAAAACCATTCTTTTATTACCCTTTTCATTGGTCCTAGCTCTGTTATTTATTGACCGGTCGAAAATATCCTAGAAGACACCATAATGGTGGTTCTCTTATCGCGTGAAACGTTTTCGAAAAAGTAGTTTCGAGACAATCGCGTTTAAAGTTTCCACAGCTGTTTTCCATTAGTTAAAAATTATTTTTCATAAACTTAAAGCATGTATTTAATACATTTGGGTGTTAGTTTTGACCGAAAAAATACTATCAAAGTCAGTTGAGCAGTTCCAGAGAAATTTTGCTTCAAGTGCGTCAAGACGTGGTAAAAAAAATCGATCAAAATGCACAAGTTTGATTTTGCAAAGATTTGAAGAAAAACAAAACTAATACTTAATTATACAAAAATCTAAAACAAAATTTTCTGAAGGTACTGAAGGTGAGGGTATAAGCGAATGATGTAATAAATAAGTACCTGTACCTGCGAAAGTGTATACTCAGTAAGTAATGTGCTGTTGCAATAGCCGATGAAAGCCCCGCTGCCCGATGTTATCGGAAGCATCTATTTAGAGACAAGTTTTAGCGAATCCTGAGGCAATACCTTAAACCAAAAAGTCTTATCATTTTATGAGTAAATTGATCTTTCAAGTGTATTTTGTTTGATTTTGAAATCTTCTGTATTC